>CM033645.1:5305533-5395444 GCA_019512145.1 Engystomops pustulosus
CAGACTGTGCCTAATTCAATTAAACCCCTAATAAATTGTCCCACTTAGGTGTTTGAGATGGATATGTGTGTCACTAAGAGCTAAATATAACGTTCCCAAGTCTCCCTGCAAATTCGTCACAATATGTACTAGCTGCACTACTAGTGCCAGCAAGGCCGGCTTCAAGCAAATCAACAAAATATATATATAACGCTATTGTAGCCCTAAGAAAGCCGGTTGTGTTCTTGTATGCCTAGTTTCTAACCTACACTGACAGCACACAACTGGATTTTAAGTCACTTTAAGTTTTGAAAAAAAAAAAAAAATCGTCAGACTGTGCCTAATTCAATTAAACCCCTAATAAATTGTCCCACTTAGGTGTTTGAGATGGATATGTGTGTCACTAAGAGCTAAATAGAACGTTCGCAAGTCTACTAGTGCCAGCAAGGCCAGCCACAGGCAAACAAAAAAAAATAAAATATAACGCTATTCTAGCCCTAACAAGGGCTGTTGGGCTCTTGCAGACTCACTCCTGCCTAACAGTAAGCTAATATAACAGCCTAACGCTATCCCTGCAGCAGCAGCAACTCTCTCCCTAACGGCATCCAGACAGAGAATGATCCGAGCAGTGCGGGCAGGGGTTAGTCTATTCCAGGGTCACCGGATCAGGCCAGCCATCCACTGCTATTGACGTGTAAGTGTACCACGTCATGCTGGGTGGAGTGCAAAGTCTCCTGGCTTGTGATTGGCTCTGTTTCTGGCCGCCAAAAATCAAAACGGCGGGAGCTGCCATTTTCTCGAGCTGGCGAAGTATTCGTCCGAGCAACGAGCAGTTACGAGTACGCTAATGCTCGAACGAGCATCAAGCTCGGACCAGTGGGTTCGCTCATCTCTAATGGTAAACATTCAAAAACGCATGCATTTTTAAACGGACTGAAAACAGATGTTTTAAAATGGTTCAAAAACGCAACCCGTGGCATCACCCTTAAGTTGCCACGTGCAAATTATTTATTCATTGGGAGGGTTCTTGAAGGTCAAACCCCCAGCAATTACTCACAGTTTTAGCCTAGGGTTTAAAAGGTTTGTCCACTTTCAGCAAATACTTGATATGGTTTGTGTAATGAAAAGTAAAACAATTTTCCAATATATTTTCTGTATCAATTCTTTTCGGTTTTCTAGATCTCTGCTTATATCCTGTATTTGTCAGTGTATACATATATATGACTGCATATATATGACACTGTCAATTTAATTGGTTGCAGAAATTCCATATGAGTTTATTTAGATGGGAATATTAAGAGGAGATGAAAGGCCACAATATTGTCAGGATTTGGACCAGCATACTTTGGACTCACTAGTCAGTTCTCTACCGTTGTGCTATGTAGCCTGAGTGTTTTATATCTGTCTCCTTGTCGCTGGTGTTTCTGCATTACATGCTGGTGTTTTTAGTTCTCAGCTATGTTAATTTGTATTATCCTATCTGGAGTGGCCATGCTCCATTTAAGGCTGGTTATATCATTCAGTATTTACAAGGTATTGTTGTATCTGCAACTTATCCAGAGCTCTGTTCTGTTGGAACATCTATACTTTCTAGTAGCTTATTTTTTTGACTGTGGTGAGAGATTCTGTGCAGTTTGTTTGTTCTCTTGTCTATTCTCACCAATTTCCTGTCTGTTCCCCTTTGTCTTTGTTTATTTAATAGTGAGTGTTTTGTGGACCTGCTCTGGTTGCTACCCACTATCCCTGTCCTCTCTATTGCTCTCCTTCCTGTATTCAGCCTCAGTTGTCTGTTTGTGTGCATGCTGGGATTGCTAGTTTGCCAAGTTTTTCTTGCAGCAATCATTTTGTTAGGGGAGTTTAAATTTAGTATTTTAGACCGCACAAAGTTTGGTACTCTTCGTGTTCAGAAAGTGAGTTTGTCAGGCCCGGAACTAGCCAGGGTAAGCTAATCATCACCTGCAGGTAGGGACTACCTCAGCCTTAGAGTATAGGATCATTTTTCCTTCCCCGTTTCCCTAGTTCTTGCTGCTCTCATTATACAGTTTTCTGCTTCCTAATAAACCATAACAAATATGAGGAGGAGACGAGAGTGCACAATATGAGGGGGAGACTGAGGGCCACAATATGAGGGGGAGACTGAGGGCCACAATATGAGGGGGAAATGAGGTGCCACAATATGAAGGGGAGATGAGATGGGCCACAATATGAAGGGGATATATAACAGTGTTTTCCTATCATTAATACTGATGGACCCCAAATTAATTTCACTACTGGGCCCTAGGCCCTAAATAGAAATGTATAATTTTATAATATTAAATTAGGTTTATCTATAAAAAAGATTTTTTGTTTATTTTTGCAGTCTCCTTATAATAAATTATTACAAAATATCCTTCTGCCAACACATAACAATCCAAAGAGCATGATAGAGGTTGTGTGATATCACAAGTTCTTCCATGATCTATAAACCGTACCTTTTAAAATTAAAGCATAACTAAAACTGTAAAGCAACATTTATTTTATTGCAGAAATGAATTGAGTGTAACATACACCTCATGAAGTAAAATAACTTCTAGGTGCTTTTTACTGCTCTTCTCTCTCCTGCAGTGAGCAGTGTATCTAAATATCAGAAAGATATGGTACGGGGCTAAAGATGAACTCTACAGTACCTAGAAAGCATTTCCATTATTATTATTATTCAGCTCTGTAAGAAGATTAGTCTATCCAGAGACTTTCTGTAAAGTCATTGTAATCATCAGATTAGCTGTCAGTGTCAAAAACTGCTTAAATAAGGATAAAAAAGGCAGGGAAAAGAACTACACAGTGAAATATTTAGTGTATGTTACATTGTTTTATTATCATCTGTAATATTGCTATTTAAAAAAAAAAAACATTTACTTATACTCTAAGTGATATTGTATTCTTAACGTTTTTTGTAGATTACCAAAATTAATGTTTATTTAAATCATTTTAATATAATTAATGTTATAATAACTTTTTACAGGGTACGGAAATGGAAGCACAGAAACCACAGCAAGTACAACTGATGTGATTTCAAATTCATCTGAAGTAACAATAATTTCCAGTAGTTTGACATTCTCGCTGACAGGCAGCACTTCAGACTTAATATATACTACTGCCTCAACATCATTATCAGTTACATTGTCCACAAACTCACCTTCATCTCTTACTACTGCACCTACTCTGGACTGTAAGGGTACCACGTCATGCTGGGTGGAGTGCAGAGTCTCCTTGCTTGTGATTGGCTCTGTTTCTGGCCACCAAAAAGCAAAACGGCGGGAGATGCCATTTTCTCGAGCTGGCGAAATACTCGTCCGAGCAACAAGCAGTTTCGAGTACGCTAATGCTCGAACGAGCATCAAGCTCGGACGAGTATGTTCGCTCATCTCTATTGATCACCAAATATCAGTACACTCGGGAGAAATTGGGCATCAAACGTTTCATCATTTAATTTATTATGCAACTGTCAGTTTTGGATTGAATTAATGTATTTTCCAAAAAATTCTAATGTTTCTAAATTGCAGGTCCATATTGTTTTAACCCATGTGAAACACCTAAAGGGTTAATAGACTCAATAGAAGTTGTTTTACATACGTTGAGGGGTGACCTTTTTATAGTGGGGTAATTTATGGGGTTTACTATTATTTAGGCCTTTCAAAGTCACTTGGAAGCTGAGTTGTCCCTCAAAATGTGAGTTTTGGCAATTTTCATGAAAATGAGAAAAATCGCACCTAAAGTTCTGCACCTCATAACATTCTAGAAAAATGACAGGACGCATAAAATATCATCCCAACATAAAGAAGACTAAAGAAGACGTAAATGTTAATTATCAAGCTTTTTGGGTAGTTTTACTTCCTGCCTGGAAAGCAGAACATTTCAAACTTGGAAAAGAAAGAATTTTTACAAACTTATGCCAAATTTTCAATTTTTTTCAGAACAAAACACAAAACGTATCACTTACATCTAACGTATTTACAACTAACATGAAGTACAATGTGTCACGAGAAAACATTCTCAAGGTCCTAGTGGAACGATGGCGTGGGCTTCTAGGCTCGTGCTTTCTGATATGCGATCCGAAGCTGTCTAGGCAAGGGGAGTGTCGGAAGACATGACCATCTCGCGTCTGCTGCACCAAACACTGCCCTGCTCTTCCAACATCCGTTTATTCATTGAGGAGTCGAACCGTGCTCAGAAGCCCACTGTGTTCACACCCGTAAGACGAGCTGGAGGGCACTATACAACACAGCTGGTGGGTGTTCTGTCACACTTAGATAATCCTGCCGATCCTCAGTCTGATCCCCCATAGGGAAATTCGATGCTGTTCCGTCGCCTGACAGATTCAAAACTTCACCAATGTATGACAACCGTGGTTCCTCATCGTGCCAGGACACTACTTTTCCACACTTCTTCCATTACGGGTCAACGCATGTCATCCCCATCACCCACAGACTGCGGACCGGTGATCAAACGGCTGGTACATCGGTAAAAGACTCAGCAGCAACCGTGGACAAGTGGTTTGGACTCTGGGAAGGGTCCAGAAACAGTTCTCAGAGTACCCGGGTTTTATTAAGATGACAAATTTTCCTGGGGGGGGCAGGAGCTGGGGGGAAAGAGAGGTGGAGGGTTTCGGAATGGAGGAGGAGAGGTACGGCCGGTGTGATCCGCGGGAGTGCTGATTTCCCGTGGAGTGACTGGGTGGCACAACCCTGGAGATGGTAAGACTGACTGGTGAACAAATGGCTAAAAAGAAGCGATATTGTTTACTTTCTGTCAGCCAATACACGACATTACACCGGTGTACTGCAGGCTTCTGGGCTTACAGTTGCTATGCATGAGTGCCCCTGAGGTAAAATTGATCTGAGTTGAGATTTGGCGTGAGCTACTGATGAGAGCATGCTCCATGATCGATGTTATCGGTATGGGAGTTTGTCTAGCAAGCTGACGGCTACTAATCCGATGCTCGCTGTCCGAAGGTTCTGCTCTCCGCCTTGGTCTCTAGTGGCACACTCGATCAGCCAGGTGTTATTTTTGGTCCGATGGGGTGAGTTCATGCGACCCAAGCCCAGGATCTCCGAAGCCGGCCGCGACGGCCCTCGGAAAATTTGGGGGAGACGCCCGAGGATATAGGCTAGGGAGAGTTCTGTGGTGTAAGCCCTATTGTAGCTTGTCCACTACCCATTATGCCTCACGGGTTCACATTATTGATTGTTTTGTCAACCATTTGGTTGGTTTTAATTTTTCAGTCGTTTTGTTGTCGTTTTTTTAAAATACGTGTCAACTGTAAGTTTTTCGTTGGCTCGTGCGGTATTTGACTGTTTGTTTTGCCTGAGTGCTGTTTTCTGTTCCTTTGCAGTTTTTATTTGTCTTTGTGTGTGTGTTTCTATTTTTATTTTTTTTGTGTGTGTTGTGTTCTTTCTTTTTTTTATTTTTGGTCATTTTTATATTTTTTCTTTTATTGCTTTTGTTGTTACAGTTTTGTTTTTTTGAGTGATTTTATTTTTTTTTTTTTTTTTAGTTGTACGAAAACAGAAGTGGGGCGCTTATCTCGGACATCTAGCCTTTCCCTAGCTAGATCCTTTGGTGGTGGTTGCTGGGGTGTGCGAACTCGCAACACTTTTTTGCGGTTTGTTATATATACAACCCTACACTGTGACTCAGCAGCAACTGGGCTAGTGGGATAGCTGTGCGACTGGGTTTTTTCTTCGCGTTTATTGGTAACGTAACGTGTCAGCGGTGGTTCATAAGTTTTTAGTGTTCTGATTCCGGGTGGGGACAGACGTAGGCGCTGAGTTTCTACGCTAGTTGAGCGTCGGGTCATGAGATACCGAACTTTTTCTGTGGATGGTTTTTGTGATGCAATATTGGGTATAGGATGAATGCGTCTGTTTGAGCCTTGAGGTTGTGCTGGTCTTTGGCGGTTCAATTTATTCGCGTGCTGGCGTGCGCAGCATATGTTTGTGTGGCCTGATGACCTTTGGATGGGTTATCTTTGAACGTCTTGAGTTTTTGAAAAAAAAAAATATACAAGTAATAAGGAGTAAAAAATAGAAATAACAAGTATGAAAAAAAAAAAAAAATAGGACAATATCGAGCCGCCCCAGACTGTTTGCCTTCCTCAATTCAACTCAAAACCTCTCTCACGCTTCACATAAAACCCTCTCGCTACCCATACCTTCAATAAATTGTTAGCATCCCAATGGGGTTTGAGAAATCCACAGTGCTTTTTGTTACTGGTGTGACTGTGGTGAAAAGCTGAATGTGCCACTAAGATTGGCTAGTGTGTCGACTAAGGTTCTATATAGTATGAACTGGTTCCCAGTCGTTCCCAGGTCTTCTTGCAAAATTCCTCTATCGAATATCATGAAGGTTGTGGTTGAGTCACGCCATTACAACGTACTAGAATCGGCTGACTATTATACGGTAATCAACGAGGGGGGTAGCGCAAAATGTGTTCCGGAATTTGCTAGTGGGTTACTAGATGGTTTTGTGTTGCACTACTAGTGCCACAGAACGACGGATCTAAGGACCCGACGCCTGCTAGCAAAGTAATCAAGCCAAAGCGACAAGCAAATAAAAAAAAATATAATATATATATAACGCTATTCTTGCCCTTGACACGGGGCTGTGGGGTCTTGGTAGAATCAATCCTGCACCGAGTGAAAGTACTAGGAAGCTAATATAACCACCATGAGACTACTATCCCTGCAGAGCAGCATCTCTGTTCCCCGTTAACGGGGCATTGCCAAGAGAGAGAATGATCCGAGCAGTGTCGGGCAGGTGCTAGTATATTACCTTATGGTCAGCTTTGATCAGAGCCAGCCAACACACCTAGCATCATCGACGGTGTTTCACGGGTACCACGGGTACGCATGCTGGAGTGGAGTGCAGACTCCTCGGCTGTATTGGCTCGTTTGTGGGCGCCGCTGGCGAAATACTCGTCCGAGCAACAAGCAGTGTCGAGTACGCTAAATGCTCGAACGAGGCGATCAAAAGCTTCGACGAGTGTAGTTCGACTCCATCTAAAGTAGAGAGGAGCCATGTATAAAGTCGCAGTATGCCGATTATAAATAGCGAAATTTGGGAAATGTTAGTTCTAAAATTACTGGGTCTGCTATATTGCTACAGGACTATATGCCTGAAAAGCAGAAATATTTTGACCTTGAAAATGAATTAATAAAAATAAAAAACGCTAAACATCAGGATAGTTGCTATCCAAATTTTTCTAGTTACTTTGAATGTAGTCAAACGTGTTGGATGAGAAAACAATCTCAAATCCGACCCGTAATATTGTTTGAGACTAGGCGTCTTAAACTTAGTATACCTCCTATAATGACAAGGAAAGTGTTAAATACAGGCTTGTCCTAGAGGCCCTAAAACTGGCTTAGACCTGAAGGGGCGTTACACAAATAGTACATTTAAAATAATAATACAATAAAAAATATACCCCAAAAATGTGGTCTTCTCTTTAGTCACTGACATTGCCTTATACAACAACCAAGTACAGGTGGTCCCCGACATAAGGACTCCCATTTATCATTAATCCGGTGCACTCTGTATTATAGTGTGGCGAACTGCACGTAGTACACACTTCAATATTAATAAATGTGGGTCATTGGGCCAGATTTAACAAGATGGAGGCAAACTGCCTTAGTGCAGTTTGCCTCACGAATTTGCAGGGTGTTGCAGATTATTGATTACTTATTTGAGGTACACCTTTTATATACAGCGTGTGACACTTATTTTTAGTCACTGTATAAACTGTGTCTCAAACTGTGACTAAGCACAAACTCGCCCCTTTAAGTGTACATTTTTCATCTTATTGGACACCATACAGCCATGACAAAACTAGCGCAGACACTTTATAAATACATGTGCAAGCTCCAAAGATGTTCAACACAGACTTTCAACTCCCTCCAAAGGTTTTCTATGGGGTTGAGATCTGGAGACTGGCTGAGCCACTCTAGGACCTTGAAATGCTTTTTAAGTTGTGTTTTTACCAAACAGTTCTACTTTGCTTTCATTTGAATATACAAGATTCTCCCAACACTCATTTGGAACATCCAAATACTCGCAAACTTCAGACGGGCCCGGACATGTCTGGCACTTTCGGTGTAGTCCCTGTTGGTGTAGTGTGTTACTGACCGTAGCCTTTGTACAATTGGTCCCAGCTTTCTAGAGGTCATTCACTAGTCCTCCCGTATGGTTCTTTTAATTTTGCTCACAGTTCTTGTGATCACTTTGACCCCACGGGTGGAGCCCCTGATGGAGGGAGAATATCAGTGTCGTGGATGCTTTCCATATTCTAATTATTGCTCCCACAGTTGATCACTTTACACCAAGCTGCTGCGTATTAAAGATCCAGTCTTTCCAGCCCGGTGCTGGTCTACAATCTTGTTTTTGGTGTCCTTTCACAGCTCTTTGGTCTTCACCATAGTGCAGTTTGCAATGTGACTGTGTAAGGTTGTGGACAGGCGCTTTTACACTGATAACAAGTTCAAACAGGAGCCATTACTAAAGGTAATGAGGGGAGGGCACAGGAGCCTCTTAAAGAGGAAGTTACACGTCTGTGAGAGCCAGAAATCTTGCTTGTTTGTAGTTGACTAAATACTTATTTTACACCATAATTGGCCAATAAATTCTGACAATGTGATTTTCTGGATTAGTTTTCACATTTTGGCTCATATTTATTAAAGCCCCTGCACCTTTTTTGTCTGACTTTGCACATTCTTTTTAGTGCAAACTGCTTGCACATGAATATAATAAAGTGTCTACAACACATTTGTGTCGCGCCTGCAGTATAACCAACGATCCACAAATTTCTGCACTGAAAGAGGTGTTCCAGGTCTCAGTGAGATCATGCGCCACATTTAACATACAGACTCCGACAGAATTGTGTTGCGCATCATTGGGCACATTGGGGGTCATTTACTAAGGGGCCGATTTGCGTTTTCCCGACGTGTTACCCGAATATTTCCGATTTGCGCCGATTGTACCTGAATTGCCCCGGGATTTTGGCGCACGCGATCGGATTGTGGCGCAATGGCGCTGGCATGCACGCGACGGAAATCGGGGGGCGTGGCCGAACGAAAACCCGACGTATTCGGAAAAACCGCCGCATTTAAAAACCGAAAATGTGTCGCTTGGGAAGCGCTTACCTTCACCTGGTCCAGCTCGGTGTATTGCGGCGCTTCCGATGATTTTCAGCGCAGCAGCGCCACCTGGTGGACGGCGGAGGAACTACCTTCATAAATCCCGCCCGGACCCGAATCCTGTTCAGAGAACGCGCCGCTGGATCGCGAATGGACCAGGTAAGTAAATCTGCCCCATTAACTTACCCGTTCCTTGGAGTTCACTGAAATTGCATTGTCCGACAATCATGCACTCTTCCGCGATTCACTAAGATCGTGCGCCCGATATCCTGCATGTGTTGCTTCCCCGCTCAGGTCCGCTGGAGTTCACCTTCTTCCTGGTGCATGCAAGTGCATTGTCTTAAACAAAAAACAGAGTCCTGCACAACAATAAATACCTATTGGTCCCTGACACATGAATAAATAATGTATCAAGAACAAGAAGAAGTGTCATAACGACCATGAATTATTAACAATCTTTATTAGAATACATACAAAGACAGTGCATGCATTGACATGCCAGGGTTTCCCCTGCCCCCTGTAATTCTGGCTCACATTCAATTCATAATTTGGTTGCATGACACCAATGGAAAATACATGTAGTTGATTTCACTCTCGCTGCCTTCTTGGTAGATCACTAATGCCTCTTACTTTATAAAAATATTTCTATCCCAAGAACAGGTGACCCAAGTAACTAGGGAACTGGAAGGTTCAGCTACTAGAATCATTCAAAACAACCTCATAAATAAAAAGTTGTGAATCTGTTAAAATCACTTCTCATATGTAACATAGTCTTGGATTCAAAAAACGTAGGAGTCACAAGTACCTTTATACTTCAATCGTTATCTAGGGGATTGGCCCAAATGTCAGAAGAAAATCATTGTTTTGGTCCCTACAAGGGGTAAGAAGACTTGGTAAATATTCTTGAAAATCATAGTGAAACATTGAGGGCTCCAGTGGTCTACGGCCAGACCCAGTGTGAACAAAAGTATGCTGAACGTACAGGCATTTTCCCTCCAGTCTATGCGATATAAAATATCTATAACATTCTTCAATATCAAGTAACTGGGGGAGTGGGTAGGATCTCCTTCCACTATAAAGAGAACATATCTCTCCTCCATGCTGTTTCCCTATGTAGAACAGATGATTAGTAGAGAACCTGTTCCAACCTGTGTCAATCTATTATGTATGATAAGGTTGCATTGACATTAGAGGGGTATTCTGCGAATACAAATGTTAATGATACAAAAACCCATGCATGATCTATAAATAAAGAATACAACAGTAATCAATGCATTAATCCAAAATGGAGGCTTAAATGGTTTGATTTATGATTCACAAATTTTAGGGCTTCTGACAGTAAGCAGAGTTATCTCCAAGGTGGCTACAACATTCTACAACTTACAAACATCACATGATCCATCAGTTCCACGTAACAGCGTGCTCCCTTTATGCTCCCAGTGATGAATCTAACAGAAGCCCCTGCATCGCGGCTACCATCACTGCACATGCCCTTACTGAGATGGTCTCACCACAACAACTGGGCCATACTCTATGCATGTATATTATTTATTTTACATTGTAATACCTGTGGCAGCATAAGCCTTAGTGAAACAGGTTTGTCAGCTAAACATTGTTCTGTCTTTTACGATTGGAAAAGCTGGTCTATTTCTTTACTAGCAGTAGTGTTGATTGTGCACCTTCACCCAGACGAACTGCTTTCTGGTTCGCTAACGGTTATCCTGCTGTTGATGGGACAGAATCTTACCGTATCGAGCCCTGGGACAGGATTTGACATCAGTATAAAAGGTCCTGGGAACCTGTACAACTGTGGTTATAGTCACACATTGATCAAGTTGGTTTATTCTGACTATTTTATATCCTGGTATATACACTGTGTGTGGATTTTGGTTATATATTTGGTACTCGTTGTCTCTGGTCTTCGGGCTCTGGTGATTTTCTTATTTGTTTGTTTGTTTCACTAACGTTAAAGCAGGGACATTGCAATCAGTTATGGGCACTGCTTAGGAGGTTTCGAAGTAAGTAGGTAGCTGTCCTTTGGGATGCAGTATGTCCCAGTGCCTATTTACAATACAAGGGATTAATAAAAGCTAAAATTACAATACATCTTTAAAAGTAAATTATAATACAATAAAAAAAATTTAAAAAATGTAAAAAATAAATATAAAGTGTACAACTAATAGGAAGAGGATGCAAATACCAAACATTATAATAATATTAATGGTAATAATAAACAAATGGATGCTATAAATTAAATAATGCAATTAGTACTTTAAAAAACACAATAATAACAATATATAGTAATTATAAAAATACAGTATAAAACAATTTCAGATAAAAACAATATAAAATAAAAATATATATATATTAAGGACTGTTATGTAGTCAGGAGCTAAGCATAATTTTCTTGCCTTTACAGGACAATTATTACCCTTCAGCCATAGACAAGACCTTATGTTATAAGAAAACAGAAACTCCCTTTGTTATTAGAGTCATCTCCTGACAGTGAAACGTTTTTTAATACGAAACATATTGTGTCGGCTCCCAACACAGAGAACCATTTTTTGCCTTGCACTCATTGTCAGATATCATCAGAAAACTTCTCATACAAAATATGGTGCACACTTTGTAAACTATGGCGCGAGTCCAAGTTGTAACCGGGCTAAATCATCAATGTCGACGCACATTATTTCCTGGTTGATGCGCCCCACTCAGCTCTTGAACTTGTACGCCGAGTACAAAATGGAATTTCCATCTAAATAAACAAATTCTTATTACTGAAATCAACAAGTAAGACACCTTCCATGTGACACTGGAATAGGAGGGTAGATGTAGCACTTCAGCAAGTAGAGGCACTGTTATAGATACACCATCTATCCGAAGATGCAAAACCGACGAAAAACATGAAAGAGGCTGCGTGCCGTCCTAATACCAAAATTCCAAGGAAAATCGATACAGACAGCTTCCATGGCCATTTGTGAAGGTTCTTTTTTTTCAATTAATATTTACTTTATATCGATGGTATTACGCAACCGTTGAGCGACCAGAGTCGACAATTTTCCAGTATTTTTTGTTTTCTTGTGTCTTTTAATGCACCAAACTTGAACGATCGGGACTTTCCAAAACTTGTTACCCTAGATGAATGTCGCCACGTGTGACGTAACGCGTGGGGCTAATTATTCCACACAGCCATGGCTGAGTTAGTCGGTAATACCCTCGCGCATTCCTTTTGTCCCGTGTGATTGACTAACCCACCTTGCGAACCTTTCATTCGACGGTTGGATAGAGAGGGTCTTTAGTATTTAACTATCATTTCATATTGACTGTGAGATATCTCATCATGTTTACGTTAAGTTTACAAAAATGTGGTAATAAACAACCGGAATTTGTTACAGCCAGAGGGGTTGTGATGGTTATTATTGTTTTTAACGCATGAGTTTTTGCAGTGTATAACCAGTACACTTTTTTAAGGTTTGTTCTATTTTTTGGTCTTTTGTGTCTCGAATAACGAGTACCCGAGCATTTTAGTGTTCGCTCATCTCTAATCACAAGTCAATAGGATAGATAGTTAAATACTAAAAACCCTCTCTATACAACCTGTCAGATGAAAAGGTTCGCAAGGTGTGGTCAGTCAATAAACGGACAAAGGAATGCGCGAGGGGTAATGAACACCTAACTCAGCCAGGAGGTGTGATAATTCACCCCACACGTTACGTCACACGAGGCGACTTCATCAGGGGAAAAGTTTGGAAAAGTCACCTCGTGAAGTTGTGCAATTAAAAGAACACAAGAAAAAAAATACTGAAAATTGTGACCCTGGTCCTAAAACGGTTGCGGTAATACCATTCGAATGAAAAGTAAATATTAATTGAAAAAAGAGAACCTTCACAAATGGCATGGAAGCTGTCTGTATGCGATTTACTTGGATTTTGGTATTAGACGCACAGCAGCCTCTTTCATGTTTGTGTCAGGGGTTTTTGCTTCTTTGGGAATGAGCAAATATGTTGCATTGTTCTTTTTATATTTGTTTTATTCTCTTTGTGTTTCATGGCGCCTATATGAACCAACTCTTGAGTTACAAAAACTTAGAAAGACCGATCCAAAAATCACTCGGGAACAGAGTGATTGTTCCTTTATTTGGTCCTAAGTCCTTCCATAAAACAGGGACAACAGTCAAATACAGTTAGCATCACCAGTACGATCTACGCGTTTCGACGCAATGCATCTTAATCATGGCCTAGACACATCGGGGCAGATTTTCTTACCCGGTCCATTCGCGATCTAGAGGCGCGTTCTCTGTGGTGGATTCGGGTCCGGCCGGGATTCACTAAGGTAGTTCCTCCGACTTCCACCAGGTGGCGCTGCTGTGCTGAAGTTCCCCGAGGCCCGCTGGAATGCACTGAGGTTCACCGGCCTATTCCTAGTGAAGGTAAGCGCGAGTCCCGTGACACTTTTTGTTTTAAAATGCGGCGGTTTTTCAGAATCCGTCGGGTTTTCGTTCGGCCACGCCCCCGATTTCCGTCGCATGCATGCCAGCGCCGATACACCACAATCCGATCGCGTGCGCCAAAAACCCGGGGCAATACAGAGAAAATTGGCGCAAATCGGAAATATTCGGGTAACACATCGGGAAAACGCGAACCGGGTCCTTAGTAAATGACCCCCATCATGTCAAAACGCGTAGACCTGGTGATGCTAACTGTATTTGACTGTTGTCGCTGTTATATGGAAGGACTAAATAAAGGAACAATCACTTTATCTCCATTCCTGAGGGATTTTTGGATTGCGCTGGACAGCTTTCTACGTTTTTGCAAATCTACCCATGGGCTGTGGGTTGTCCGTGGACGCGATACCTTCATGGGGCTGTGAGCACGTTGGTGGCTGGTGAGCTGATCTACATTTCTTCCTTCTGTATATATATGATTCAAACTCTTGAGGTTAGGGTTGTTCTTAAATGCTGTTCTACTATAGCATAATCTGGCTCCCTCAACAGTTATCACATATAGCGCACATCTTGGTACACCAGCACTATAAGGGCCATGTATCTCAGATGCTACATTAAAGGAAATCTACCATCAAAATCCATCATGATAAACCGGGGGCACTTACTCATAGATCCAGGCACCGTGACTTAGGTAATCTTATATCTTTTATCCATGGCCTTCTTCTTTCTAAAATCAACTTTTAAAATTATGCTAATTTGTCAGAAGGGCCCTGGGGACGTTACCAGAGCCCCTCCATGCTACAGCTTCACAGGCTGTTACACCTTGCATGAGCACTTCTCCCCCAAACACCAAGATGCTACATCCAAAACAAAAGAAACTCAAGATCCTGAGATCCTTGCCAGAAATAGGTAATAAAAAGAGCTTAGAATCATTGTCATTTCTCCTCCTTAGGGTAAATAGGGAATGGTGCACACATCAGCAGAAACACCTTTACGTCTTCCCACTACTGTGTTCTTAGTGCCCTAAAATATGGTTAAAAAGTATTTATTGTACTCAAAAAATAAAAGCTAATCAACGCTTGGAATAAAATCAAATGAAGACCCAGAAGAAGCGACACAGCCAGAATCGGTTGCAGTTGTTACTGGTGGGTGTTAATGTTTGGACACCTTTTTGTTTGTCCAAACTCGGCAAACTCAAAAATGAATGGTCCGCTCATTACTAATCCTTTCTAATCGTTACCTGTGAGGCTCCTTAGAGAATTTATGCATCTTGTATTCTGCTCAAAGGGTGAACTTTCTAATATACCCTGGACTGGGCAAATTGGCCGTATAAAGTCTCCTCCATTATCTGTATGAGAGTAGAAGGACTGATTATTGTTTCATGATTAGTGATTATTATTTTTAAGTCCTTTATAAACTGAAGCCCACATCATCCAATATATTTTACCTACAAAAAGCAAACCCGACTACTGTAAGACTACGGCTGCACAGTACACAGCACATTGGGGTTATGCAACATAAGATCTCGATGTCAGGTGGCTACTGGGCATCTACAGTATTAATGTAGTCACATTGGGACCATACTGTGACCTCAAAACTTGAGTTGCCAGAAATGGTCATAAATGGGACCATATAAACTGTCATTAGTTGTATTTTAAATGTAACACCTTTTAGTGCCTTGTAGTCCTTGCCTAAAATCCACAGAAGAAAAGTGACATGATCTACCATCAAAATCCCTCCTGATAACCCAGGGACATTACTCATAGATCCAGGCCCCGTGACTGTGGTCATCTTCTTATATTTGTTCTCCATGACCTCCTTCCTTCTACAATCAACTAACAATTATGCTAATCACCACCCTAGCCCCTCTGTAATCTGGATTTACAGGTTGGTATTTTGTCTTACCCTGCCCCTGCTCCCTCAGCACATGTTAAGTGAGCAGGAATTGGATTTCTGTGGATTTTACGCAACAAAATCTGTAAGGAAAGTCTGCCACAAAGTCTTCACATAATCCACAATGTGTGCAGAAAACCTAAAGGTCTTAATGCCATGAGATGGATTCCTACAAGATCCCTAATCTACCTGCACAAACTGTTACCCATGCCCCAAGTATAAAAGTGAGCACCACAAGTATTTTAAATTGTTAAGTCCCAGCGAATGTAATTTTTAATATGTGGAAATGGTTAATGAATTCTACCCACTGTGTCTAAAACAGATAAAACAGGAGGTTTAAAACGCCAGTCTTACATTTTATGGTACGGTGAATGTCCGGGAAAAAAATGCTGAAAAATGCTGCTGATTTTTTTTAACCAACACCAAAAAGAGTTAATAAAATCTGATTATTATCTATTGAACCCCCAGGAAATGATGTACAGGCAGTCCCCGGGTTACATACAAGATAGGGTCTGGAGGTTTGTTCTTAAGTTGAATTTGTATGTAAGTCGAAACTGTATATTTTATAATTGAAGTTCTAGACAAAATTTTTTCTTTTGCCCCAGTGACAATTGGAGTTTCAAAATTTTTGCTGTAATTGGACCAAGAATTATCAATAAAGCTTCATTACAGACACCTTACAGCTGATCATTGCAGCCTGGGACTATAGTAAAGTTTCCAGAGAGCTTCACCAGAGGTCACACTGGGCAGAGGGGTCCGTCTGTAACTATGGGTTGTCTGTAAGTCGGGTGTCCTTAAGTAGGGGACCGCCTGTACCTTAAAAGGGGATCTCATCCACAAAAAAAAAATAATCCCCCATATGTCCAGATTACAAAAAAATAAACATTTTATAGCCAGATCTTCCCTGAATGACCCCTCCTGTTCTATGCCCGGCCGTGTGCCCATACAGCAGTCACCACCACATCCTCATACTCGGGAGAAATTGGGTATCAAACTTTGTGGAGTTTTTCAGCATTTAATACTTTGCAACGGTTTAATTTTTGGCCAAAATTTATACATTGTCTAAAAAAATTGATTTTTCACACATTGAATGGTGCAGTTTCTAAAATGACATAATTTATAAGGTTTTACTGCTATTTAGGCCTCTCAAAGTCAGAACTCAGCAGGTGCCTCTAAATAAGTGTTTTCATGATTTTCATAAAAATGACAAAAAAATTGCACCCACAATTCTGAACCTCCTAACAACCTAGAAAAGAGAGAGGAGGCATAAAAGCCCTAAAGCACACATTTGGGAAATGTTAGTTATAAAATTACTTGGGTTCTATGAAAAGCCGAAAATTTTGAACTTTGAAAATGAATAATTAAAAAAAAAAACTAAACACTAAGGATATCATCCAAATTTTTCTATTACTTTGAAGTACAATGTGCGATGAGAAAACAATCTCAAATTCCCCTGGATATGTTAAAGTGTTACATATGTATAACCTCCTATAATGACACAGGGAAAACATTTTTAAATCTGGCCTGGTTCTAAGGCCCTAAAATGGCTTAGACCTGAAGGGGTTAAAATAATATTAATAATACAATAAAAAATATACCCTAAAAATGTGGTCATCCCTTTGGTCACTGACATTGCCCTATACAACAACCAAGTTCAGGCGGTCCCCGACATAAGGACACCCATTTATCATTATCAATCCGGAATTTTGCGGACTATAAGACGCACCAATGCTTGCTAAAACGTCTAGGTTCATATATAAGGTGCACCGGAGTATAAGGCGTATTTCTGAAAAAATCTAAAGATTTTAAGTGCACTCTGCATGATAGGAAGGGCAAAATGCACGTAGCTCACACTTTAATAAATGTGGGTCATTGGGCCAGATTTAACAAAAGGGAGGCAGACTGCCTTACTGCAGTTTGCCTCACGAATTTGCAGGGTGTCGTAGATTATTGATTACTTATTTGAGGTACACCTTTTAAATACAGCGTGTGACGCTTATTTTTAGTCGCTGTATAAACTGTGTCTCAAACTGTGACTAAGCACAAACTCGCCCCTTTAAGTGCACATTTTTCATCTTATTGGACACAGTCCAGCCATGACACAAAACTAGCGCAGACACTTTATAAATATATGTGCAAGCTCCAAAGATGTTCAACACAGACTTTCAACTCCCTCCAAAGGTTTTCTATGGGGTTGAGATCTGGAGACTGGCTGGGCCACTCTAGGACCTTGAAATGCTTTTTAAGTTGTGTTTTTACCAAACAGTTCTACTTTGGTTTCATTTGACTATACAAGATTCTCCCAACACTCATTCGGAACATCCAAATACTCGCAAACTTCAGACGGGCCCGGATATGTACTGGCTTAAGCAAGGGGACATGTCTGGAACTTTCCGTGTAGTCCCTGTTGGTGTAGTGTGTTACTGACCGTAGCCTTTGTACAATTGGTCCTAGCTTTCTGGAGGTCATTCATTAGTCCTCCCATATGGTTCTGGTATTTTTTTGTGATCATTTTGAACCCATGGGTGGAGCCCCTGATGGAGGGAGAATATCAGTGTCTTGTATGTCTTCCATATTCTAATTATTGCTCCCACAGTTGATCACTTCACACCAAGCTGCTGCCTATTAAAGATCCAGTCTTTCCAGCCTGGTGGAGGTCTACAATTTTGTTTCTGGTGTCCTTCCACAGCTCTTTGGTCTTCACCATAGTGCAGTTTGCAATGTGACTGTTTGAGGTTGTGGACAGGCGCCTTTTACACTGATAACAAGTTCAAACTGGGGCCATAACTTCAGGTAATGAGCGGAGGGCACAGGAGCCTCTTAAAGAGGAAGCTACACGTCTGTGAGAGCCAGAAATCTGGCTTGGTTGTAGTTGACTAAATACACCATAATTGGCCAATAAATTCTGACAATGTGATTTTCTGGATTAGTTTTCACATTTTGGCTCCTATTTATTAAAGCCCTTGCACCTTTTTTTGTCTGACTTTGCACATTCTTTTTAGTGCAAACTGCTTGCACATGAATTTAATAAAGTGTCCGTCCACAACACATTTGGGTGGCGGCTGCACTATTACCAATGAGACATGAATTTCTGCACTCAAAGGGGTGTTCCGGCTCTCCGTGAGATCATGCGCCACATTTAACATAGAGACTCCAACAGAATTTGTTGCACATCATCAGGTACATTTACTTACCCGTTCCTTGGGGTTCACCGAAAATGCTTTGTCCGACGATCATGCACTCTGCCGCGATTCACTAAGATTGTGCGCCCGATATCCTGCATGTGACGCTTCCCCGCTCAGGTCTGACAGAGTTCACCTTCTTCTTTCTGGTGCATGTAAGTGCATTGTCTTGTGACACAATTTAAAAGTTAAATCCCGCTCTCAGTCCGTATCAGTCGTATCGTCTGACAGCACGCCTCCGATTATTGCTGTATGAAACCTGTTAAATACCTGTCAAAGCTGCGCAAATCCCAAAAACGCGGAACAGTCTGACGAAACTGAGTAGCGCGACCCTTAGTAAGTAAGCCCCCATGTGTTAGAGATGCACCAAAACATTTGGTGCACTTTGTTGGAGCAGTGCAGGGGGCACCAGATTCATGAAGAATGTGTGACAGAAATCCTGAATCTGGCGCCCCCTGCACACTACACAAGCAAACTGCGCATAGTACAGACTGCAATGTTTTAGATAAATCCGGGCCTTTGTCACAAAGTTGAGGTTCTATCTATGATGTCAATTACAGGTCTCTTATGTTTTTACCTGGGAGAACTTGAGGAATTGGTGGCTGACAAAATACTTTTTTCCCCACTGTACAGTTTTTAATCAACTTTTAAGCTGAAAGTCTTGTTTTAAAAAAAATCTGATGAAAAAAATTAGGAAAATAAGAATCTTGTAGAAAAACATGGCAAAAATCTTGTCATTAACTGAAAGTTGGAGCAATTAAAAGAACACAAGCAAAAAAACCCTGAAAATTGTGGCCCTGGTCCTAAAACGGTTGCGGTCATACCATTCGAATGAAAAGTAAATATTGATTAAAAAAAGAACCTTCACAAATGGCATGGAAGCTGTCTGTATGCGATTTACATTGGATTTTGCTATTAGAAGCACAGCAGCCTCTTTCATGTTTGTGTCAGGGGTTTTTGCTTCTTTGGGAATGAGCTGTTGTATCTATAGACAGTGCCATCTACTGGCCTGAAGTGCTACGTCTGCCCCTCTATTCAAGTGTCACATGGAAGGTGTCTACTTGTGGATTCAGTAATAAGATGTGTTATTTAGATGGAAATTCCATTTTGTACTCGGCGTACAAGTTACAAGAGCTGATTGGCGCTCAACCAGGAAATAATTTGCTCGACATATGAATGGATTTAGCCGGTTACAACTTGGACTCGCGCCATAGGCTTTACAAAGGTGCAACCAGTATTTTGTAATGAGAAGATTTCTGATGAATACTGACATATGAGGCAAGGCAAAATGTTCATTTTGTTGGGAGCCGACACATAATGTTCGTATAAAAACGTTTCACTGTCAGGAGTGACTCTAATAACAAAGGGAGTTTCTGTTTCTTATAACATAAGGTCTTGTCTATGGCTGAAGGGTAATAATTGTCTTTAAAGGCAAGAAAGTTACTGCTTAGCATCATGACTACATAACAGTCCTTAATATATATATATATATATATTTTTAATTTTATCTGTTTTTATCTGAAATTGTTTTATACTGTATTTTTATAATTTATTAACTATATTATTGTTATTATTTGTGTTTTTTTAAAGTACTAATTGCATTATTTAATTTATTAGCATCCATTTGTTTATGATTTATTCATTATATTATTTATAATGTTTGGTAATTTGCATCCTTTCCTAAGTAGTTGTACATTAATATTTATTATTTTTTACATTTTTTAAATATTATTTTTAAATTGTATTATTATTTACTTTTACAGAATGTATTGTATTTTATCTTTTATTAATTCTTTGTATTTCTAATAGGGCAGATTGGGAATCGAAAGGAGGCTGCGTTCCCCAAAGACAGTCCCTACATACTTACTCGAAACCTCCCTAAGCAGTGCCCAGTAACTGAGTGAAAGTCCCTGCTGTTAGTGATAAACAAACAAACAAATAAGAAAAATCACCAGAGCCAGAAACCAAGAGGACAACGAAGTACTAAATAGATAACCAAAATCCACACAACAGGTGTAGATACCAGATATAAATAGACAGAATAAACACAAACTTGATCAAGTGTGAACTATAACAAGCAGTTGGTACAGGTTCCCAGGACCTTTTATATGATGCCAGAATCCTTGTCCCAGGGCTGATAGAATAAGGATTCTGTCCTAGCGAACCAGAAAGCAGTCTACTGGGAGAGGTGCTCAAACAATACTGCTAGTAAGAAATAGACCAGCGTTCCAATTCGTAAAGACAGAACAATGTTTATTGACAACCTTGTTAACTAAGGATTATGCTGGCACAGATATTACAGTATAAAATAATAATATACAGTGCATAGAGTATGGCCAGTGTTGTGGTGAGACCCATCTCAGTAGTGCAATGTGCAGTGATGGTAGCCGCAGAGCAGGGCAGTCTGTTAGATCATCACTGGGAGCTTAAGAGGGAGCAGCTGTTACTGAGAACTGATGGATCATGGGATTTGTAGTTGTAGACGGTAGTCACCTTGGAGATAACTCTGCTTACTTCAGAAAGCCCATAAAATATTGTGAATCATAAAATCAAACCATTTAAGCTCCATTTTGTGAGTAATAACGTTGAGTAATGTTGTATTCATTTATTTATAGCATCATGGGTTTTGTATCAGACATTTGTATTCGCAGAATACCCCTTTAAGGTCAATCAACCTTAAATCAATATTAGATTGACACAGGTTTGGAAACAGTGTTCTCTACTAATCAGCTGTTCTAACATAGGGAACAGGCATGGGAGCAGAGATATGTTCTCTTTATAGTGGTAGAGCTGAGATACTACAGCTAAGCCCCCAATTACTTGAATGGAAACTGATATTAGAATAAGTTATAGATATTTTATCGATAGACTGGAAAATGCCTGTACGTTCTATAGAAATACTTTTTGTTCACATGGGTCTTGGCCATAGACCAGCTGGAGCCTCAATGTTTCACTAGTATTTCTAGAATATTTACCCAGGATCTTTCTTACCCCTCGTAGGGACCAAAACAATATTTTTCCTCTACATTTGGCCATCCCCTAGATCAACAGGATTGTAAGTATAAAAGGTTAAACTTGTACTCTACTTTTTTTAATCCAAGAACTATGTTACAATATGAGAAGTGATTTTACAGATTTCACAACTTTTATTTGTGAGGTTGTTTTGAAGATTCCAGTAGCTGAAACCTTCCAGTTCCTCATATCACTGGGTACTACCTGTTCTTGGGGATAGAAAATATTTTTATAAAGTAAGGGCATTAGTGATCTACAATGAAGGCAGGAGGTGAAATCAACTACATGGTATTTTCCATTGTGTCATGCAACCAAATTATGAATTGAATATTGAGACCAGAATTATCAGGGGGCAGGGGAAACCCCTGGCAATGTCAATGCATACACTGTTGGGCTATTAGTATAATATGACATTGATGTATGCACTAGGATGAACCTAAACTCTCTGCTGCCTGAATTGAGCTAAAGAGAAGCGCACTCCTCCTCCCCATCAGATTATTTATTTATTTATTAGGTGGGCTCAGTATGCTGTTTCTCACCCCCATGCTGACAATAGGTCTCAAGTCCTGCTTTATAGAAGTTTACTGCACCCCTGATGCTGCAGGTGAGGCTGTCTGAGGCAAGAGGCTCAACTTGCCTAATGGATGGTGTATGCAGTAAGGTGTCCAGCAAACACAACATAGATTGTTTAAATATATTAGGAGAAATGTATGAAGAATAACGAGGTAGAAAAAATACCATGGTAGAAAGTAGGTAGCAGCTTCCATGGCATAGTATATGATAATGTTGAGAAGATGACAAAAACATAAGTAACAATATTCAGACACCCATTTTCCACTACCACCAGTGTGTGGAAATCCGGTTGGTGCACGGTATCTCCAAGACATGGGCAGCCAAACACATACTATTCAGCAAGAGTAAAAACTTTGACACCACAAGAAAATCATTGTGTTTCAGCTTTACACCTTACTCATGATTAGTGATAAGATAACCCATGAAGATTCAGGTCCAGGTACCTAACCCGGACCTCCACCAGTGACACCCGTGATCAATGCAAGGACCCATTGTGGTCAGAAGCAGCATTCAAAGACATCATCATGGAGCTTGCACTGGCGGTGCCGTGGGCATGTTTAGTGCCGACACGTGCAGGATTTAGTCATTTCAATGCCGCTGGAAAAGATGGGGTGGTTTGCAATGCAAATGTTGCTCAAAAAACTGTAATGTACAGGACCATCAAAAGAACCAAAATAGAAGTTGAAGTTGCAACAATGACACAACATATCTGGCATAATCCGTGTTAGATACTGCAAGGAAAACTGGTGCATGCACTGTGTGAGGTCTGTATTATTGATTGGAGGCCAATAATGGATGCAATGGCACTGATGATGAGTGGACCTGTACCCGTGGTTAGTGGATATACTTAATGGTGGTTATTTATCCTTGGTTTTGTCAGGCTTTTTCAAGTGTGAAAATGTCTCAAAAAGTTGCATTTAGGTTTTTTGGGACTTTTCACAGCTAAAATGTTGCACAAAACTATTTCCGCCACTAAACATAGAACTACTGTTCCAATACCATATGTAGGAAGTGATTGCAGACTTATAGAGGCAATAAAATTCATATAGCCCAGGACCCATTGCAGTCTAAATCTGTCCCTGTCACCAGAATGGATCTTTACTGAACATGATATTGGGGGTCCCATTCTAACTAAATCATGTAAGGGCATGTTGAGTTCTGAAGATTTATTCAATATTATGGAAGCATCAGGTATCTCAGACACTTCATTTCACATGATAGTCCTGGAGATAGCCAAGTGCTGTGTCCATTAATGAGATTGAGACTCCTGTTCTCATGATGGGGGAGGAGTCCCAGCAGTTGGATCAGATTGTCATGTGCTATGCAGTGGATAGGGGGTTACAATTAGAGATAAGCGAGCACTAAAATGCTTGAGTGCTCGTTACTTGAGTCAAACTTTTCCCAACGCTCGAGTGCTCGTTTCGAATAACGAACCCCATTGAAGTCAATGGGAGACTCGAGCATTTTTCAAGGGGACCAAGGCTCTACAATAAAATGTGTCATTTTATAGAGAAATAAGGAAGTCAGTCCTGTTTCTTCATTTTTTATTCAATGGAATATTCGTGGAACTTCAAAAAGGAGAATGACCCGTGTTAAACATCTGCAATGTGTTCTTCACACATATTGTTCTTCACATACTATTGTGAAGAACACCTTTCTGTAATAATGTCTTCTGATAAGTTAGCAGATGTATGGAAACATCTGCAATGTGTCTTCACTGTTCTTCACTGTGTTTCCTTAAGTGAAAGCTCGTTATCGAGCAGGCGAAATACTCGTCCGAGCAACGAGCCGTTTCGAGTACGATAATACTTGAACTTGATCAAGCTCAGACGAGTATACTCGCTCATCTCTAGTTACAATCAAACTTAGTAGAAACCCTTTAACCACTAATCATAGTATAGGAGATAAGTATGAAACTGTTGGGTCTCCAGTCACTGAGACCCTCATCTATTAGGAGAATGGGTAATATATAATTGGAATAAAGTGGTCTTTCACATATGTAAGCAACAGTCCACTGATGGTAAGTAACGCTTCACAGTATTGTACCTCAAAGGGGGCATGGTGTGCCACCGAGTGATGTTCCTCCCGGCACCCTCTCCGGCCTCCTGATAAATTCAGAGTTGCACCACAGGCAGTTCTACACCAATTCCAACCTGATGTAGAATTTGCTACTCAGCTGGCCCCATTTCCACTAAACATAGAACTACTGCTAGTGCAACGACTTGCAAATGTATAAAAAGTCCCAGCAGATGCACCAACTGGGGCCTGGTGGTCATCAAGGGAGTAGCTTTTATGATTTTTGAAAGAAGCCTAATAGTTTCCATAGCATTGACTAGAAACACCAACTGACAATATTTGAAAATAACAACATAGCTACTTCAGATGCTGCTAACAGAATTTCCAGATATAGTCCCACAGCTGTAAAATACACAAAGATACAAAAAGAAAGGCTCCAGCACAGGAGGACAACTTGTACAAAAATGTTCTTTATTGAGGCAAGGTAAAATCACATCAGGTCACTGGTGGATACAGATAGATAGGCGTGTTTCGCCACAGGGATTTATTCAGAGGCAGACTATGGTTAATGCCCTGTGAGCGAAACGCGCCTATTTACCTGTATCCATCAGTGACCCTGCCTCAATATTTGTAAAATAAAGTTTATATCAGGTTTGGAAGTATTAAAGGACCCGAGAAAGGTTTTGGGCTGAGTACAGAAGGCAGAACCTACTATTGGATTGAACGTTAAATGGTTTGATCATGAAAGAAAGTTCTCAAATTTTAATCCGCTAGTGATGTTTACACAATAAAGATCATTTTTAACCCCTTACTTCACAATTTTACTCAGTTTTATTGCTGTTTTAGCTCGTATCACTCAGTGATGGTCAGTGTAAGATTCCTGAGTGTGAGTGGGGACTCTAAGCAGACACTTCATGATCCCTATGTGCTCTGAGATGCTGTGTGCTGACAATGTGCTTAGATTATCAGGATACAGGGTTTATCTACACATTTATTTAGCTTCTGAACATTGTACTAGTATCTGACATATAGAAAGAGAGATCAGAGAGATGTGAGATGAGATTCATGAGATGGATATAACACACAATGAGCCTTTTAACTTTGCTACATCTTAGCTATAACACACACAGAGTCAGCTCTGTTATATGCCTCCCTCCTGGATAAATAACTTATCTGTCTGTAGCTTGTAGAGTAAGTATCTGTACAATACAGGAAGTGGCTGTGTTTGAACTGTTCTTTTAGTGCACGGGGTAGGGGCAGGAGGCAGAGAGCACTGCACTGTGCAGACAAGAGAAGCTACTTATGAGGAGAATCCGACCATAGAAGATTAATGGTCGTATCCAGGGGCAACCAAAATTATATACACAAGGACTAATAGAGACTGGTTGGAATTTTATCTGTGAAATGCTGCATTTTTGTTAATAACAGTGAATTAGAGAATGTGTTATTTTGTTATCCTGAGTATATTAAAGAATCTTGTCTTCGTGGGAATACCCTCTTAGATATCTGATTGTACTACTGTCTACTCCTCCTCTCCATGATATTCGGCAAACTCTAGATACCTGTGTTATTTTGTATGCATTTGTACACCATTATTATTATTATATTTATATACCGTAGTTTTAATCTAAATGCATCCCAAAGTGATACCACATTTCTTCATCCTATGGAACCTCCAACAATCATATAATAAAGGGGCCTATAGAGATAAGCGGACCCGTAGTTTCAGTTTGGTTTTCGGCTTTGCAATCCGGACGTATTGCCGGATTGACATCTGAACAGTCAATGCGACAAATTGACGTCCCATGCTTAGGTTGTGCAGTCAAACCCAAACACCGAACCAGAACTAGCCAAATCATCTCTAGCTGCAACTTTTTCACTGTTTTCCCTACTTGTGGGCGCTATTAGCCATCTTCTATGCAGTAATTTTCCATGAGGCTCAACTGCAGTAAATAGGCCTGTCCATAGTTCCTTACACAAACAATGCACATTCCTTAAACACCACCAAACAGCGCAGTAGCAAAGAAGGAATTTAGGATTGATGGAAACCCCAGAATTTCGACTTAAATGAATGCATATTGTAGCGTTACACTTTAGGTCAGTGGTGGCGAACCTATGGCACTGGTGCCAGAGGTGGCACTCAAACCACTCTCTGTGGACACCCAGGCCATCACCCCAGCACAGATTTTCCATACTGGACTCAAAACCTCCTCCTGCAGTCCCTGGCCACCTAGGATGTGCTGTGATCTAGGAGCTAGGAAGTGCAGACAAGGCTGTGTTATTATTGGAGCTCCTGCTGTGGGCGCCACAATTCCTCTTGTTCAGAGGACCCTGGAGGGAAGCTGCAATGATAATCTGAATTTCTTCTCTTTCTTTCAACTGTATTGGTGTCCTCAGGATGCTGATACAATTAAATGCTGTGACAAAACAGGTAGCCACATGTTACCTCTTGAATTGCCATGTTGGCACTTTGCATTTAAATAAGTGGGGTTTGCTTGTAGTTTGGGCACTCAGTCTCTAAAAGGTTCGCCATCACTGCTTTAGGTTATAAATCTTTTTTTTTTATTTGACACATTTCAACAGCATTTTATAAAATGTATTTACCCGAGTCCGAGAAAAAATAATAGTAGTAATAATAAAAAATAAATAAATAAAAATCTGCGGGTTGGTAGATTCTTTTTGACTGAGGTCAATTGAACTTCAGTTCTGAGGACTCTGGAGGCTTTTACCTTGAACTGTTTTTTGTTGGATTATATAACAAAGTGAATGGTTTGACGCTGCTGGAAATCATATATTCAATTTCATGATGAAAAAAAGCGTGATTAATGTTTGTGCAGTTCTATTTCTTCCCATTCTCAGCACTTTTATCACACATTCTTCTCCTACACAGAAATGGAGTTTCCAAATAATGTGTGGTCCACAATGAACGCTGCGAAGAGAGAGAAACGCTTTGTGGAATCTGTTATCTCATTAGGCCGTGACAGCAACAAAAGTGTCTCCAAAACTGATATAAAAACAGCTGTGGGTAATTTCTTATTTATTGAGCTTTTTTTGTGTGTCTGAATATTTTATAGTATTTTGCTTTTTTTCTCTCTTGAATAAATATTCTTACAAATCAACCAAATAAGATTTTATTCACTTTTTCATATGGATAGACCATGAAAAAGGGGAATGTTCATGCAATATCGAATTGACAAGCAACACAAAAACCTCCTTAAACGGTAATGGAATATAATATACCGGTAGGTGGTTTGGGTGGTAGCCCGGGGCCAAAACCTTCTAGAGGGCCCGTAACCTCCCAACCCACTTATTTTAGATTTATGGGAGGATTTATGAAATCCTGGTACATCTGATCCTGGTCTCAATACACATGTATTCAAGAACCATTTCAGCCCCTTGAAGATTGAAAGCAGGTAGACAGGCCACATTCTGGATTCCCCAAGAAGCTTAATTGTAATACAATGGGGGTCATTTACTAAGGACCTGAATCGCGGTTTTCCGTCCGGTTTCCCGAATATTATCGATTTGTGCCGTTTTTCCCTGAATTGCCCTGGGTTTTTGGTGCAGACGATCGGATTGTGGTGCATCGGTGCCGGCATACATGCAATGGAAATCGGGGGGTGTGGCAGTCAGGAAACCCGACGGATTTGGAAAAAACTCTGTATTTAAAAGAAAAAAAAGTGTCGATTGACAAGCGCTTACCTGCACTCAGGATAGGATAGTGAACTTCCATGAACTTCAGCGGACTTCAGCACCGCAGTGACACCTGGTGGACATGGGGCGCACTACCTTAGTGAATCCTGACCGGGCCCGAATCAGCGTCGGAGAACCCACCGCTGGGTCGCGACTGGACCGGGAAAGTAAATGTGCCCCAATATGTAGGAAGGGAATTACAGACTTTTAGGGGCTATATTATTCATACAACCTAGGGCCCATGGCAGTCGTCATCCTTCCCTGTCATGAGAACGGACCTTTACTGATCATGATATTGGGGGTCCCATTCTAACTAAATTATGAAAAGGCATGTTGAAAATGAGTCCTGAGGTTTTATTCAATATTATGGAAGTGTCAAGTATCTCAGACACTTCCTTTCACTGTCTATGATAGTCCTGGAGATAGCCAAGTGCTGTGCCCATTAATGACATTGGAACTCATGTTCGTATGATGGGGGAGGGGTCCCAGCAGTTGGATCAGATTGTTATGTGCTATGCAGTGGATAGAGGATTACAATGAAACTTAGTAGAAATCCTTCAACCCCTAATCATAATAAAGGGCTATGTATCAAATAGTTTGGGGTCCGATCAATGAGACCCCCAACTATTGCCAGAATGGGCAATATAAAATCCTTTCCATGAATAAATTGGTCTTTCCGATATGTGAGCAACACTCCACTGATGGTAAGCAAAAATTCACAGTATTGTATGTTGTGCCACGGTGTGATGTTCCTCCCGACACCTAATAGATTCGGCAGGAGTTACGCCACAGGCTGTTCTACACCAAGTCCAGCCTGGTCCAGCTCCTGCCACAGGAATCCCATACCTCGGCCCACTATGCCACCGGCTGCACCCCCCTTCACACCCCTCTGCACATAGTACAGACTGCACACGTTTAGATAATGTGGCTCTTTTTATATGGTACCACACACTGATCCTCCAGGCACCCAGACCTGTCCAAGTCCTGTCCTACACTAAAAAGAAATATAATTATAAATACAAAATCTGTTCTCCTACTCATAAAACATGGAGACAATAGTGAGTAGAGTATTGGCTTGTAGCGGTCAGTGGGGACCATTTCACAGAACTTTACAAGATGGATCTCTCATATAGACGCATTCATGAGTCTTTAGGGCGCATTTATAAAAATTGTCATATTACAAATGTTTTCCATCTGTAAAAATACTATCAATTTTAAAAATCGGATGCCAAAAATAACATAGTCGTAGGTGAATTTGGTGCAAGAACCGAAAATCTATTGAAATCTGAACAATATACTAAATAGCCAATGTATCATAGAACATTCCTCATGCAGCTCCCTCAAGCTTTGAGTTTCAGACTATGGCACTGCAGAGCGAGTTTTTGAGTTTTTTTAAAGTTTTTTTTAATCTCTTAAAACACATAACATACCATAGAAACTACAAAATTACTTTATGCCGAAAACAAGATCTTATTTGATAATAGAAAAAAATCCATTGGATGCTCGTGGATGGGGGTGGGCATGAAAAAAACAATAATAAGAAGGAAAATTGGAAAAAGAGTGTGACCAGACAAGCCCATTAACCCTCTACTCAACACATAATTTATTATTATGTCACTGTGTTGAGATGGGTGAATGGGAGCTGAGTCCTCCCCAAAAACTACAGATATTCTCAGCATTATAAAGCAGACACCCACTGCCAGCACCAATTGAAGGTTTTAACCCTTTAGATGTGCACTGCTAAACCTCTAGAACATCATGGAACCTATGCTAGCCTGTGCTCGAGGGACAACATAGACATCTGAGGGACGTGGACATAATCAAAATAGTAGACAGATACTGATCGCCAGAAAATGAGTGAAAGATTGCAAACACTGTACAACACCCTTAATGTATGGGTCCATACCAAACATTGCAGGTTTGACTTTCCCTTTTTTGGATTTTGTACCGCATATGCCATCTTCTTTGTAATCTGGACCTTTGACCTTGCTTTTTGTGTCATTTGTTTGTGTATTGAGTCTTGTGTCCTCACTTTGGCGTAGGGAGGGATTGTAAACCCGTTACTGGCCATTGTAGGCAGGTGGCAGTTTGGGGGCTTAATTCAGGGCTCACTGTCCTGCCTGTCCTACCTAAGTCCCGACCTACTATTACAGCTGATTCCGAAATTCCCTTCCATTTCTCTCTAGCAGCTCTAGTTTGAGAGTTGAATGTTTTCATTAAGAAATAAGAACAATGAAAAATGGTTCCATGTACGATGGAATACACATACAAATGCCCAAGAACACGTCTTCACTGGAAATCACAGAAAAGAGGTTTCAGTGACCTGATGGAAAGTCTCTAGTCTACAGTCACAAAATATGACATGACTTTCCAAAATCTATTTAGCACAATATTGAGTGACCACTACTGTAGACCCTGTAGGCCAGATCTCCAAAAGTAGAGATGATAGGGGAAAATGGGCATCACTTCCAGAGACAGGGCCCCCAAAAACTTAAAAACAGTTCCAACTTTTGTTCCCCAGTGTTATCATTTATGTCATCATTTATACTCTTATAGCTACAACTTAATTATTTTTATATTTTATCCATCAAAATCTTCCATTTTTATTGGTAATTATTATTAAAGGGGTATTCCCACAAAGACAAGTTTCTTAAATATACTCAGGATAACAAAATAACATATTCTCTATATGACTGTTATTAACAAAAATACTGAATTTTACAGATATAACTCCAACCTGCCTCTATCAGTTCTGGTGTATACAATTGTGGTTGCCCCTAGACCCGACCCTGGATCTTCTGAGTTTAGGATCTGCAATGGCCCCCACCTTTGCATTCCAGGATGAGCTCACACAGAGACTTCCTACCGGTAAACAGCATGAGAAGCTACAAGCTACAAACTACAGACAGATAAGATCTTTATATAAGGGGGGTGGGGTGTATATAGGAGAACTGTGTGTGTTATAGGTGAGTTAGCAGAGCTGACTGTGTCATTATGTGTAATATGCATCTCATGGATCTCATCATCTCTAATCTCTGATCTGTCTTATTCTCTCTATTTCTGTGTCAGATACTAGTGAATTCTCAGATGCTAAATGAAAGTGTAGATAAACCCTGTACCCTGATAATCTAAGCACATTGTCAGCACACAGCATCTCATAGCACATAGGGATCATGAAGTGTCTGCTTAGTGAGTCTCCGCCCACACTCTGGAATCTTTCACTGACACACTTACACTGAAAATTGTAACGTAAGGGATTAAAAATGATCTATATTGTGTAAACATCATTAGTGGATTGAAATGTGAGAATTTTCTTTTATGGGCAAACCCCTTTAAGGTTGCTTCTACTTTACAATAATATCTGTGTAGGAAGGTTTTTTTTGCAGAGGTAGTGTTGATAATTCAGGTTAATTGGGGTATAAAATGTGCTGTTCTTTAAAATGAGCGTAACACTTGCAGGTTGAATGAAATGAACAGCTGTCACATGAAAGCGACTCAGCTTGTTCTTCATTGCAGCCATATTGGTCCCAGAGAGATATGAACTCAGAGGTAAATACTACATTGAATAAAATATTCAGAAAGCTTCCGAAAATTTCACTACTCAGGATTCCTGGATTACTGACAATGGTCTAGATTCTATGATGTGACCTCCTCACCAGCTGTTTTCTAGTTTAACTGTTTTAGACAAGAATGCAAATAAGTTTTAGTTATTGCATTTATTATTTTTGCTCCAATATATTTTGCTCATATCTGTAAAAACTATAGATTAGTGATAAATGATATTACCAAAATAATCACACAGAGCTAAATATGTTTTTTTGTCATGTTTACTGTATATACTTGAATATAAGCCAACCCGAGTATAAGCCGAGGCCCCTAATATTACCACCAAAAACTGGGAAAACCTATTGATTCAATGATTAAAAACCGAAGGGGGGGCTGGGCCAAGCCCCCCCCCCCCCGTATATTGCCAAAAGTATATAGACAGCCTGCCCCCTGTCGTATACAGCCAGCCACAAAAATTGGCTGAAAAACCTCACCTTGGCTTATACACGAGTCAATAAAAAAAATAAACTGATATATTCACCCTCCGGCACCCCCGATGCTCAGCGCGGCTCCCCGATCTTGGAGCGGCTCCTCTTTTTTTTGGTCTTCTGTAACAGCCGGCAGAGATGTGGCCATGCGGTCTGCCCGCAAGCACACACTATGATGCGGCTGCTGATGACATCATAGTATGAGCCAGCCGGTAGATAACATGGCCGGATCTCTTCTGGCTGTTACAGAAGACTGAAGAAAAAAAGAGTAGCCGCGGAGAAGACAGAAGAGGAGCCCCACCGACATCGGGGAGCCGTGCTGAGCATCGGGGGCGCCGGAGGATGAATATATCAGTTTATTTTTTTTATTGACTCGTGTATAAGCCAAGGTGAGGTTTTTCAGCCAATTTTTGTGGCTGGCTGTATACGACAGGGGCCGTTTCTACACCATTGCCTTTGCTAGAAGTGTTGACTTGACATATGTGGCCAGTCATTGGTCTCCCTCGAAAGGGACCCGCCTATACTTCTCACCCAGCCGATGGTGTAAATGAGTGGGCCAGTTGAAGGTAATTATAATTAATATTTTATTTTTACCATTCCCAATGCATTAACCCCCTGTGGTTTTCAAAATACAGAAAAATTGTTATTTACAAATCTACCACCAGTAGAATGGCTTGTAAACCAAACACACTTACATACTGTTGTGTGCCCCCTCTGGTCGGATTTACTCTTCTCTTAGCTTCTTGCAACCTTTTTTTTTTTTTTTTTAACAAAAAAAGGCTTTAAATTATGTAAATGAACCTGAGGGGCTCTAGACTCCATAGGTGTTAATTGAGTCTGAGCCCCTCAGGTTCATTTGCATAATTTTAAGCATTTTTTTCAAGGGTATAGGAAGCTAAAAGAATAGTGGATTGGGCCAGAAGGGGCACACACCAGTATGTCAGTGTGCTAGGTTTACAGTCCTTCATCCTGGTGGTAGATGTCCTTTAAGAAAAATGCTAAATGATGCTGTCATAAAGGAATCGTAGCTTTACGAAGAAGAAATAAGGTGAACAGAAGAGGACAATGATTTCCCTATGACAGGATTGTAACAATGAAGTCAGTATAGTGGAACCAATGTCGGCGCACATCAGAACAAAACCCTTGAACAATACGTTGTGTTCTATTTATGTGTCTCTGAGCAGAATAGAAAAAATAATTAGAAGTATACTGAATCATATCAATCATGTAAAGTCTGCCAAAAGCAATATACGCAACCAAGGACTGAATGAAAACATTCATTTATGCATTAAACTAGATGAATCATGTATGAATATATTATTTGGTGATAACTCATTTGCTTTGCAATTTACACATTGATCGCTAAACATAATGCAAAAAATATAACATTGATAAAAGGGATGCGGGACTTGAAGGGAAGGATATTTGGAAAGAAAGGTTTACTAGTTAAAGCGAAACGCCTGATGAATTTTCTCTATAAGTAAAGTTGGAGTAAAAACACTAAATAAATAGCAAATTTTTTTCCCTATAAATGGAATTTTTCCTGGGGCTCTTTGACAGTGTTTCCACCAATGATATCAAAATATAAAAAACCTGCTGAAGTACATTGCTGAGATAAAACCACGCCCTCTTTTTACATCGGCTTTTGCTCTGCACCAATTGGCTTTCAACTTTCTTTAAAGAAAATCAACCACTCACAAAAAACAAAAACTAACTAGAAATACTCACCTCTGCTCCTCTTCATCTAGATCCTGGTGCTGTCCGTCGCTAGTCTTGATCACCTAGAAAAGAATGTTAGCAGCACAGAGTTCAGGGACAAGATGTCCGGTGCTCCGGGCTGCTAATTATGCACGCCCCACATCTTGAGTGCTGTCACCTCCCTCTCCCAGCATGGGAGGTGTGAGGACGTGCATAATAAACAGCTCAGAGTGCCGGACATCTTGTCCCCGCGCCTTTTGCTGCTAATTACAACGTTCTTTTATTGGTGATCCTGGTGTATCAAGGCAAGTGCCAGACAGCACCAGGATCAAGATGGAGAGGAGCGTTTGTTTTTTGAGTAGTTGATTTTCTTTAAGGTGTAATTTTATGCCTTATGGGGCAGTTGTAGCAAATTGAAATCTAGCTGATGGCTCAAAGGCCTCTTCGTATTAGGGTCCATACGTAGCTCCTTATGGTCATGGAAGAACATTGAGCATGGATCCTGCATGGCTTTTTAGGGCACATTTCTACAAGTCTTTCCATTATTTGATCCAATAAATATAGATCTTTTTATTTTACTTCCATGTTGTCTCTATTTTGTTCCCATGTTTTCTGGTCACAAACCCACAGATTTTTAATAACCTAGTCTGTGAAAATTGATTCAAATAATTAATGCCCCATAAAAAGTGATGAGCGGACCCATATAAGTTCAAGTACCCGGTCCCGAAACCAGGCCCTCAGTAACAACCTCAATTGCTGCTGGAACTACTTGCAAGTGTTAACTGTTTATTTGCTTTTGGCAAAGTCGGTGGCGCCACTTAATACGATTCAGCAAGTGACTTCAGTGGGGAGGGTCAATCCTCCCCAAAATGGCGGTGTACAAGGCTGCCGACATGTGAATGCGGGCGCACACGCCACAGCTCAATTTCATACAATCAAAGTTTACGTATGATGTTTTGGGGGATGTCCGGGAGGACATTAACCATTATGGACCCAAATTTTGCGGTTCGTGTCTGCTCAACACTACCTATAGAAAATGGTCCGGTTAAATAGAACACATAGTTTGGATAAAAAACAGATGTGTGCATGCTGCCGTAGACTTCCATACTCTAAGCACCATGCACTTTTTCATTGTTTGCATTCCAAAAGCTATAACTTTAATTTTCCTTTTACTGAGCCGTTTGAGGGCTTCTATCTTGTGGGACAAATTGAAAATCCTAATGGCACAATATAAAGGGAACCTGTCATCAGAAATTGACCTACACTTTCTAGATGATGTTTCTTTCAGGGTCCAGTGTGGCATCATTTAGATAATCAACTATGAAATGTAAATTGGCTGTATAAAGTCATGGAGGCGGAGAGCTCAGCATTGAAGTCAAGCTCTCCTCACCTCAGAATGAAGGAGATCTGGTTAATGATGTGTCTGGATGTAGGTCTATCAATTACATTGAAGGGGCTTTCTGAAGTGAGGAAAGCTTGACTTCAGTATTAGACTCTCCTCCTCCTTGACTTTATACAACCAATTTACATATCACTTTAAAGCTGATTTTCTGGATGATGCCACCGCGCTGGGCCATGAAATAGACATGATATATAAGGTGTTCATCTGCATTGTGACATACTGGTTTATTAGGTCAATTTCTGCTGACAGGTTCCCTTTAATATTCCATGTAACGTACTGGGAAGCAGCAATGGAAATGCAGTTGTGCCATTCTCTTATGGTCTTCGTAAATTTAGCTTTCACTTTGTGGTATAATTGACACATCCCCTTTATTCTTTGGGTCAGTATCATCATAGAGATGCCAACTGTGCATAGTTAATTTGCTATGGCGTGCACCCTATGAGTTTGTTATTTTGATCTTTTCAATATTTTTTCCCGTGAGAATACCTGGGTTAATCATATATTTCCTTAATAATGTTTTTGCATGTGTTCTTTTGTTTAACTTTTAAAAACATAACAATAGTAATAAAAGTAAAATTTATAATAATAATAAAATAATAAAAAAATATATTTTTATTGCCTATATTTATATATAATGCCTTTATAGAGCAGCATAGATATACTAATATATATATCCATACATACAGGGTCGGCACCAGCACTGGGCATACATGGGCAGGTGGCGGAGGCCCAGAGCTGCTCTGAGGGGGCACATAAGTCTATACATGGACAGGAATCCATGGAGTTTAGGGGGGGGGCTGTATTTCATGAATGTTTGGTTTGATACACTATGGAATATTTTAAGAAACAGGAGACTGTAAATGTCTGAACTTTTAATGCCGCCAGGTGAGTTTACAGCAAAGGGGCCCACTGACACCTGGAACTGGCCCTGTATGTGTTATATCTCACGTACATACACAGTGCAATATACAGACATACAGTACGTACACACAGATAACGTATATACACACCATATCCCATATACACATACAGAATATACACATCACAGTTACAGCATGTATACAATACATATGTGTTATATACATATTATACTGTACAATGTGTAGCATAATATGTATATAATGGTTCACATCCTCCATTCTTTTGTGTCAGGCCGGATGATGGGGCCCTCTGACACTGTAGACCCCATAGCAGCTGCTATGGCTGCCACCATTTTAGTTACGCGCCTGGCAAGAGCTAACAATCCATGAAATGGAAATTGGGGGGCACAGGAGATATCGGGGCTTGTATAATTTTCCAGCCATTCTTCATAAAGGATCAGAATAAATAAATAAATGCTGATTCTTGAGCCGGTCATCTGCTTCCACCAGAGTCCAAGGTGAAAAGGACTGCAGAGTATCTGGTGCTTACGGCATTACACCGGGTTGGTAAGTGAAAAGAGAGATGAAGTTACAAGCAGTTAGGGTACAAACACACCTGGACCATGTGGAATCCGTGATGTGCAGTAACCAGAGGCAGTATCGGGTGAGCTACAACAAACTTTTTTGCTTGTTATTTTCACAACTAGATAGACCTGCCTGAAGGAATGGGTTTTTAGCCCCGTCTGAAGCTTTAGTAGTTGGATATTTGTATGATAGTCCAGGGTAGGGAATTCCAGAGAACTGGTGCAACTTTGGAGAAGTCATGAAGATGGGAGTCGGAGGGTTTGAATTAAAGTAAAGAATAAACTTAGATCCCTGGCAGTTTAAAGGGAACCTGTTGGTGCGATTTGGGACACTAAACAACCCACAGGTCCTTATGCCAGTGTGGGGGCAGTATGGGGCAGTAAAAAATATAAAAAAATAAATATTTACCTGCTCCGGAGCAATGAAGCCAGAGTAATATACCCCAACTTCACTGCACATATGCATCAGGAGAGGAGGCAGATGTGAGTCCAATGTGCCTCATCGGACTTGCATCTAGGTAAGTTTATACAGTATGTATATATTTTATTATATTGCCCCCATGCTGAGACCCTATATAGGCTGTTTTGGGACCATACAGACCTGTACTTGCTTTAGGGTCCCAAAACTTGGTGACAGGTCAGCATTAAAGAGTATACGTCGGGAGGGAGACGAGATGAGGATGGAAAGGAAACTTTTTAATTTTCCCACAAACGGTCATTAACATGTGATAATTAATTTATTTATACCCTTTACTGAAATACTGATATTACAAAATATATCAAGTGTACAATATATCTATTGAAGATTTTGTCAACCAGATTAACCTGTGGAAAAAATATACAATTTTAAGGACTAAGAATTCAAACTTCCATGAGACAAATTCCGAAAAATTCTGATGTTACTCAAAAAATTTTACAAAAATATATTAGAATCAACCAATTAGAAAGTGTTGTAATGTATTTCTGTGGCAATTCTCTATGGAAACCGGTTTAGAACTTGAGTGGACCTCTAGACCTGCGAGAGTTAATATAAAGGTAATAATTTACGTTGTTTGTTCGCAGAATGTACTTTATCAACATAATTGCCTTGGATCATTGCCATGTACAATACAGAGACCTCGGTGGTGAACATTATGTTCCTCATTATTTAATCTCTAAATGAAATTTTTTTCTACATTTATCAGAAGCAATAAAATAGTCCGATCCTTCCATTAAATATTCATACGAAGCAATAAAACAGAAGACGCTTAAATCGGGAAATTCCCTGAAATCATTTTTCCCCAAAAAATTTATCTGCTAGAGTTTAAACAAAAACTTAATAAACTGGTAATAACTTGTTATAATGGCCGCGATTTGGGCAGTTTATAGGAAAATGCTATTATCGCACCTTCGACCAAAATGTTGTTAATGTGAAGGAAGAAATGTACTGTCGCTGCCCAGATATTTCAGCTTCGGATATTACATTGTTATAGCAACCTCTATTATCGGCAACAAAAAAGAGGCGTGATATTTGGAGAATACTTGATTTGTGGTATTTTAGGACGATGATAGTTTATTGAAGGAGGCGACGGCTTAATTCTTCATATTTTCCATAGTCAAAGGAAAAAGTCATTAGAAAGAAAAATTTCTGAGAAAATGAAAGGGGTGTTCCCATTTCAGCAAATTAATGTTATTGATTGTATTATAAAAAGTTATACAATTTTCCAATAGACTTTCTGGGGCACATTTACTTACCTGGTTCCTGTGCGATCCCCGATCCGGAGTGTCCGACGAGGATGAACTCTGCCGTGATTCACTAAGATCGTGCACCCGATATCTTGCATGTGTCTCTTTCCCGCTCAGGTCCGACAGAGTTCACCTTCTTCTTCCTGGTGCATGTAAGTGCATTGTCTTGCGACACAATTTCAAAGTTAAATCCTGCGCTCAGTCCGAATCAGTCGGATCGTCTGACGGCCCACCCCCCGATTTCTGTCGCATGAAAGCCGGTGCCGATGAGCCAATCTGATCGCGTGTGCCAAAATGCGGTGCGGATCGAGATTTGATCCAAGATGGTGGCACCCACACAGTGGGGGCTGTTACATGCAATCAGCCGCACATCGAAGTAAAAGTTCATCTATTTATAGAAAGGGAAATGGTCAGTGATTCTGGTAACTTAGCCAACCTAGGGTCCAGAGTAATCAGTGCAATAGCAAAAGTGTAGTCAGGTACGAGCCGAGGTCAGGGCAGGTGGGGCAAGTTCAGTGCCTATAACCAAACTGTAGGTGGGAACAAGGGAAATCAGTTTGCAAGAATAGAGAAATTCCTCTCTTTGTGTAGCTACAGGTGTGTTATAAAAGCAAAGCTAGAAGAGGATTGGATACAGACAAAAATCACAGTTGAGTATTGAGTATTGAGAATTTGATAAGAAATGTGTATGTACACCCCCATCGCCAGGAGAGAAGAAAGAGAAGGGTGCAAATATCTACACATGGGAGAGGAACCTTGGTGTCAGGAAAAATGAGCCCGAACTGAGATTGCCCAAAGTGTCCTATCTGATTGGAGCATGTTATAGAGCAGGATAAGCTAAGCATGGTCTAAAAAGTGTCCTATTTACATAAATTATGTTATGTAGCAGGAAAAGCTAATTAGACCAGGTAGCTTGTTATTGAGCAGGATGAGCTGAGCAGATTGAACATTGTGCCCCATCTGCAGGCAGCATGTTATAGAGCAGGAGGAGCTGAGCAGATTGTACATAGTGTCCTATCTGCAGGCAGCATGTTATAGAGCAGGAGAAGCTGAGAAGATTTTACATAGTGTCCTATCTGCAGGCAGCATGTTATAGAGCAGGAGAGGCTGAGAAGATTTTACATAGTGGGGCTTATTTACTAAGGTCCCGTGACTGCACTTTTGTCTGATTTTCTGACCTTTTCGGGAATTGCGCCACTGTGACAGGTATTTAACTGTGGATTGTGTTGCACGTGATCAGATTGTGGCGGGGATGCGCTGCTTTCATGCGACAAAATGGGGGGGAGGGCTGCCAGACGATCCAATGGATTCGGACTAAGCGCGGGATTTAACATTCAAATTGTGTCACAAGATCAAGCACTTACCTGCACCAGGAAGAAGAAGGTGAACTCTGTCGGACCTGAGCGGGGAAGCGACACATGCAGGATATCGGGCGCACGATCTTAGGGAATCTTTGGAACAATGCACTTTCAGTGAACTCCTCCAGGCCCTTAGTAAATAAGCCCCAGTATGTTATTTGCAGGCAGCATTTTATAGAGCAGTAGGAGCTGAAAGTTTCTGTATAGTGTCCTATCTTCAGGCAGCATGTTATAGAGCAGGAGGAGCTGAGAAGATTGTACATAGTGTCCTATCTGCAGGAAGCGTGTTATAGAGCAGGAGGAGCTGAGCAGATTGTACATAGTGTCCTATCTGCAGGAAGCGTCTTGTAGAGCAGGAGGAGCTGAGCAGATTGTACATAGGGCCACATTTATCACTCGTTTTTTCTGTTGTTTTTGCGCCTTTTCATTCAGGCGCACCGTTTTTTGCGCCGTTTTTGCGATTAAACGCCAAACTAGCCGCTCAGCAAAAATAACCACCTTTCCCTCATCTATCTTACCAATCCAGATGTTTTGCTGCGCCTAATGATATTCATCACTTGCAACGTTTTCATTTAGGCGCAAAAACGGGCGCAAAAACACTCCAGCCCGAAGGTGGCGTTATCTGAGAAGAAAGCACTGAGCCCCTTTGCAGAAGAGCTCATTTCTAGCAGCAGAGCTCAGCCAGACACTGGAACATATAATAGATACATTAGATACATTACAGACAGGAGCTGCAGACTCTATTTACAGTTCATCACCTTCTATTTACAAAATATTCTGCAAAACGCTGAGCTCACAGCAAGACAGAAGAGAAGTTTGCACAAGTTTGCAGAAGTTTGCAGATACTACATACAAGTGTCCCCCATGTATTTCTGCACAGTATAACCAGTGTGTCTGAGGGGGATACTGTGCAGAATTACAGGGGTGCAGCAGGAGACCAGCACTGGGGGATCCCCTCCAGGAGAAGCCCCTGCTGAGGAGGTAACTGGGTGCTGGGTGTCACACACCTGGGTGCTGGGACAGCTGTGTGGGGAGGATAACTGGAGGAGAACCGTGAGGTAAATACTCCATGCAAGAAAAATAACATCACTGTAGGAAAGTGCTAAATACTAAGGCGAAACACCCCTTTAGGGTGTCACTCAACCGATATAAGAAATCCGTGCTTTTTTGTGTTTCAGTTAGGAGACTCCCGGTCCATTGATCTCCATAATAGGGTGTATAACGGTATTAGCTGGAAAACCCTTTAATTCCCATTGGAATGATCTGATCTGAAACTTATACTGTGATTTTTATCTTTCTGATGAATCGTATTCTGAAAATGATAATTAGTCAGACATCAACACGTTCTAACATAAAGTTCTCCCGCACAGTGACCCACTTCCACCGGAGCGCAATTCCCAGGGCTAGGAGTCTGGCAGGATGCTCCGGGAGAATTTATACATTCCTGCATAAAAAAGATGACTAAGTACAACAATACACACAAATAAGGTCCCACTTAGCTCCTGAGTGCAAAAAAAAAAAAAAAAAAGGCTACATTCATAGTTTTAAGGGCTACTCAGGAACAGAGGTTTAAATGGCTACTCCAGGGAACAGAGGTTTAAATGGCTACTCCAGGAACATGAAAGGGGCGTGATCACTGACTGTGCAATATATTTGTAGCTGAGAGGTCACTGGGTGTAATATCATTGGGGGTGGCTGCTACCTCTTGGAAGGCACAGGTTAAACTATTGCAACCGCAATTAATATACATCAACATTGAGGGTATTAAGGGGTTGACCCATAGAGGTTTCTTGGGTATCTAAAGAGGTGTTTTCTGCCAGGAATATAGTTCTTCAGAGAGAATCTGCTTGGGATCTGAACACTATGATTATTAAACCTCAGACACGTTGATCAACCTCTTACCTATCTAGTAGACAGGTCTTACATATTCTCAGCAGTGGCCACTAAGGGGCAATGGTGTAGTGGCATGGTGTCCACAATATGTATTAGAAACCAGACAATATGGTCTGTTAAGTCCTCCAGGATGGGGAGCATTCCTTGCAAAACTGTTACTTGGTTATCTGACCTAGAGTGGCATAAGGGCATAAAGATAGAGAAGAGAGCAAATTTATTCTGATTTATCTACAGACCAATGGTTGGACACACCTTCTCTTTCAAGGTTTTCTTGTATTTAAAATATATATATATTAACGACATGAAGGGCATTCAAAACTATGTGGAGATTACTTATCCCGGGGCCCATTCGCGATGCAGCGGCGCGTTCTGTGCGGTGTATACGGGTTCTTTCGGCGATTCACTAAGGTAGTTCCTCCAAACGTCCACCAGATGTCGCTGCTGCGCTGAATTCCCCGAGGCCGTCCGGCAAAATGCACGAGCCTAACCTGGTGAGGTATGCATCACAGTTTTTTTTCAAATGCGGACGGTTTTTTTTCCGAAACGTCGGGTTTTTCGTTCGGCCACGCCCACGGATTTCCAATGGTCGTGTGCTAGCCGGCGCCCGATGCGCCAGAATCCGATTGCGTGCGCCAAAATCCCGGGCAATAACAGGGAAAAACGGCGCAAATCGGAAAAATCGGGTAACACTCGGGCGAAAAACGCGAATCGGCCCTTAGTAAAACTGACCCCCTATGAATTAAAACATGTTGGAATTAATACATGTCTTATATAGAGGTGAATCTGGTCTTCATGTTCCGGGGGGGGGTATCCTCATGCCAGCCAATTTCTACGTAGCGCTTGAGGTTTTGCACCTGCACTTGAGGACAACGTTAAAAGTTTCCTAATTTTGTAGACTCTGACTGCCCTTATCTAAAAAAGTAAGATGGTCACTTGCTTCTTTACTGATACTGATTTCCGAGCTAGAATACAAATCTGCTTCCAGTCTCTTTGTTCAGTGGACTATCAGCTGTGTATCCACCTGACTCTGCACAACACAAATGATGGTCACCAACTATTTATAAGGCGCAAGAAATCGCCAACTATTACACCTGAAGGGCAATGTGATGTGAAAACCATTTCAGGTGACTACCCCTTGAAAGCTCATCAGAGAAGAAGAGTGTGCAAGCATTAATACACAGAAAAAGGAACCTAGAAGAGACATGACTTTTCAGTTGTTTCACACTTTTTTTAAAACTTTGGGCGTCATTTACTAAGGCCCGATGCCGAAATGCGGGTTTCCGACAGGTTATCCGAATATTTCCGATTTGCACCAATTCCCCTGAATGGCCCGGGGTTTTACGCACACAATCAGTTTGTGGCGACATCGTTGTTGTCATGCACGCGACCGGACAATTGGGGGGCGTGGCCGTAAGAAAACCCGAACGGTTTCAGGAAAACCGCCGCCCACATTTAAAAAAAAAAAGGTACTTGACACGCGCTTACTTGACCCCGGCCCTGGCTGGTGAATTTCAGTGCCATCTTCCGACGAACTTCAGCGCAGCAGCGACACCTGGTGGAAATCGGGGGGGGAATAACACTCAGTGAATCACCGGAAGACCCGAATCCTCCGACAGAACGCGCCGTGGATCGCGAATGGACCGCGGGGGTAAGTTAATTGCCCCTTTGTGTCTGCAGTTTTTGTAGTTTTTGTATTTTGTTAGATCTTTCTATCAACATAACTTTTCCATAAACCAAACTTGCCTAAATCCATGGTACCCATTTTTTTTTTCTAATATATTTTAGAATCCCCCCCTCTTATCTGCTAATTGCTTGTCACAGGGAAATCTCTATTCATTTTATTTGCTAAACTGGCAGAGGATCAGTATTACATAGAAGTCTATGGAGAGGAGAGGGGGAGCGTGAGTCACAGCAACTGGTCTCCACTCGACAATGAGAAGAAAATGGTCACATAAGACAAAAAAACGTTCACCTTTCATGGTCATACACTGGATTACAGATTTTCAAAAGGTTCATTTAAAGGTGTAGCGCGTGTAAACAAAACGTCACCTGGTTTTGTAAATTTGGAATGAAGGAAAGTATAGAAGCTATGGGATTTCACTCGTGACCTTATAGATCACACTTATCCAATTCCAAACAGGGTCTGTGTTAGTCGCCAGTAATCGGAGTCAATTAGTGTTTCCATGGCGACACGCGGGTCTCCATTCTCTATCACTTAAAACATGAATCAGACTTTACCTAGACGTGAGAAGGCGCCACCATTAGCTGCGGGATAAGCTTAATTTAGGCGTGGGAGGATACTCCATATTTTCTAAATGAAAAAAAAACTAAACTAAGAAATTAAAATGTCAGAGAAGCTCGGTATGAATTACGGGACAGCGTCCGCATAGAATTATATCGGCACTGTGTGCACAACATGACATACCGCAAAAGATGGTAACAGCAAACCAGACATTCACAAGAGTCATCCTAGTACTTATTAAAAAGTGACTAAAAAGTATAAAGAAAAGGTGTGAAATATTCAGAGATGAACCTCAATATCACATTATAGGAAGAAGAAAAACCCTGAAAAATGTAATATTTACATATATATCAATGTAAAATTCCACACCTAAGGGGGGCAGTATTATAGGTTATATATCGTACATAGGGCAGATTATTAGTAGTTATATTCTGGTCATAGGGAGCAGGTTATAGTTAGTTATATTCTTGTAGCATAGGAGGCGAGTATATAGTAGTTATATTCTGTACATTAGTGACGATGGGGGGCAGTATTATAGTAGTCATATTCTTGTACATTAGGGGCAGTATTATAGTAGTTATATCCTGTGACTAGGGGGCCTAGTATTATAGTAGTTATATATCTTGTAATAGGGGCAGAGGATTATAGTGTTTTCTGTTAATAGGTGATGGCAGTATTATAGTAGTTATATTCGTACATAGGGGCAGTTTATAGTAGTTTATTCTATGTACATAGGGGGTAGGGCAGTATGATATCAGTATTAATTCTTTGTACATTAGGGGTACTAGGCAGTATTATAGTAGTTATATCTTGGACATAGGGGCAGTATGATTAGTAGTTATATCTTGTACATAGAGGGACAGTATTATAGTGTTATATTCTTGTACATAGGGCGCAGTTTATAGTAGTCTATATTCTTTACACATAGGAGGCAGTATTATAGTATTGGATATAATTGTGTACATAGGGAAGCAGTGTTATAGTAGTTATATTCTTGTACATGGGGGCAGTATTATAGTAGTTATATTCTTGTACACTAGAGGCAGTATTATATATGTATTATATAATTGTACATAGGGGAGCAGAGTATTTATAGAGATTATATTCTTGTACATAGGAGGCAGTATTATAGTAGTTATATTCTTGTACATATGGGGCAGTTTATTATAGTAGTTATATGCTTGTACATAGGGGCAGTATTATAGTGGTATATTTTGTACATAGGGGGGGCCGTATATAGTAGTTATATTCTTGTACATAGGGGAGTTTATAGTAGTATATTCAGTTGTACCATAGGAGGCAAGTAATAGTAGTTATTTCTTGTACATAGGGGCTAGTATATATAGTAGTCATATTCTGACATAGGGGGCAGTAATTATAGTAGGGTTATATCTATTGTACAAGGGGGCAGTATATAGTAGTTATATCTTGTACATGGGGCAGATGATTAGTATTATAGAGTTTATCTTTGTACATAGGGGGCAGTATTATAGTAGTGATATTTTGTACATAAGGGGGCAGTAGTATCTATAGTAGTGTATATCTTGTACATAGGGGCAGTATTATAGTAGTTATATCTTGAACAAGGGGGCAGTATATAAGTAGTTATATTCTTGTACAGTGGGGGCAGTATTATAAGTAGTTATATTTATGTACCTAGGGGCCGTATAATGTAGTTATTCTGTACATAGGGGGATATTATAGTAGTTAATTCTTGTACATAGGAGCAGTATTATAGTAGTTATATTCGTACATGGGGGCAGTATTATAGTAGTTATATTCCTTAATAGGGGGCGAGTATTTATATAGTTATATTCTTGTACAGAGGGGGCAGTATTATAGTAGTTAGATTCTTGTACATAGGGGGCAATTATAGTATGTTATTTCTGTACATAGGGAAGGCCATAATTATAGTAAGTGAATATCTTGTACATAGGGGGCAGTATTATAGTAGTTATATTCCTGTTACATAGGGGCAGGTATTATAGTAGTTATATTCTTGTACATAGGGGGATATTATAGTAGTTATATTCTTGTACATAGGGGCAGTATTAGAATTATAGTAGTTATATTCTTGTACAGTAGGGAGCGTATGTGACGAGAGATGTATTGCGTAGTCATATATTCTATGTACATAGAGGGGCATTATTATTGATCTATTATTCTTGAAAAGGAGGGCAGGTATTATAGTTAGTTATATTCTGGTAACGAGAAGGGGCAAGGCACTGCATATATAGATGTTATTCACCTGTACATAGGTGGGCCGTTCTGTATAGTAGTTATATCTGTACATAGGGGGCACAGTATGTAGTAGTTATATATTTACCAATGGGCGGCATTATTGGTATAGGTAGTATATCCGTACCTAGGGTTTGGCAGTATGTAGTAATTATAGTTTTATCTTGTACATAGGGGGCAGTATATAGTATAGACATGGGCAGTATATAGCTATTTTCTAGGCATTATAGTTTCTTGTACATGGAGGCGTGGTATTTGTAATGGTGGCAGTAGTATCATGTAGTTATAATCTTGTACATAGGGGCGGCCAGTATTATAGTAGTTATAGTTATGTACATCGGGGCAGTATTATATAGTTATTCGTGTTAATGGGGGATTCTTGTGATTTCTAATAGGGGGCAGTATATAGTAGTTATATTCTTTAGTAGGGGCTATTTAGTATATTAAGGGGGCCGTATTATAGTAGTTAATTCTTGTACATAGGGGGCAGTATTATAGTAGTTATATTCTTGTACATATGGGGCAGTATTATAGTAGTTATATTCTTGTACATAGGGGGTTGTATTATAGTATTTATATAATTGTACATAGGGGGCAGTATTATAGTAGTTATATTCTTGTACATAGGGGGCATTATTATAGTATTTATATGCTTGTACATAGGGGGCAGTATTATATTGTTAGTATTATTATTGTAAATAGAAATACTTTCTATAGAGAACAGCTTCATTATGCAATACTGTCCATTCAAAAATGTGTGGATGAATATTAAAAATATTCTATAAAATATGCACTAATTACTTTGTTCCCTTAGGAGAGATATCACAACAACTATCACAAATATAGTGATTAATTAAATCAGCATGTATAAAATAGCTAATTACTTTTTATGGCCTGGTCAAATCAAAGACAACCAGTCATTAAAATAAAAAGAAAACCCCAGGATGTCCATTATAGCAGAAATCTTAAAATAGCATTGCCAAAAAATAAATCTGAATGACTTAACCCCAAATTAGATTTTTAAAAAGCTTTTTAAAATGAAAAGTAAATTAAAATTCATCAAGCTGCATCACTGTAGCCATGGAAAAACTGGGTGGATATAAAAATAAATAAGCACAAAAATTATGAAAAATAAATTATGAGCATCAGACAAATAAAAACATAGAGCCACATCTATCACTTTTGTGCGCTTAAGTGTAGTAGTTGCGCCTAAATTCTGGCGCACTGTTTTGCTGTGATAAGGTAATTTCCTGCCTCTTATTAATCACTTTACTTTAAAACAGTTTAGGCGCAATTTTGGCGCAGTTTAGGCGCAATGTTAGATTCGGGCACTTACATGTCATCCTGCTACAAGCTCCTCTCTGCTTCTCCCACAGCCCAGAATGAAGATAATACTCACAGCAGCACCCAGGTGTGTGACACCCAGCACCCAGTGACCTCCTCAGCAGTGGCTTCTCCTGGAGGGGATCCCCCAGTGCTGATCTCCTCCTGCACCCCTGTAATTCTGCACAGTATCCCCCTCAGACACTGTGCAGAATTACATGGGGGACACTTGTCAGTACTATGTGCAACATTCTGCAAACTTCTTTTATCTCTTGATTTGAGCTGAAGATTTTGCAGAATGTTTTGTAAATAGAAGGTGATGAACTGTAAATAGAGTCTGCAGCTCCTGTCTGCAGAGTATCTCATGTCTGTATTATCTGTACTAGTGTCTGCAGTGTATGTTATGTCTTGTACTAGTGTCTGCAGTGTCTGTATTATCTGTACTAGTGTCTCCAGTGTATGTAATGTCTGTACCAGTGTCTGCAGTGTATGTCATGTCTGTACTAGTGTCTGCAGTGTATGTAATGTCTGTATTATCTGTACTGGTGTCTGCAATGTATCTAATGTATCTATTATATGTACCAGTGTCTGGCTGAGCTCTGCTGCTAGAAATGAGCTGTTCTGCAAAGGGGCTCAGTGCTTTCTTCTCAGTTAACGCCACTTTCGGGCTGGAGTGTTTTTGCGCCTGTTTTTACGCCTATAAAGTTGCAAGTGATGAATATCATTAGGCGCAGCAAAAAACCCATCTGGATTGGTAAGATAGATGAGGGAAACCTGGTTATTTTTGTTTGTGTTTGGCGTTTAGTCGCAAAAATGGCGCAAAAACGGTGCGCCTGAATGAAATGGCGCAAAAACAACAGAAAAAATGAGTGATACATGTGGCCCATTATGTATTATCATATATAAAAGCCTAAACCTTACAAATATCACATTATTAACCAGAGCCTGATATAAGGTGATCTTAAAGGTAAAAACTAACACAGAGACCTTACAGATCCTCTATATACTACACCACACAGGAGAGCTGACACATCCTCTATAGGCAGTTACATGTGATCCTGCTACAAGCTCCTCTCTGCTTCTCCCACAGCCCAGAATGAAGATAACACTCACAGCAGCACCCAGGTGTGTGACACCCAGCACCCAGTGACCTCCTCAGCAGGGGCTTCTCCTGGAGGGGATCCCCCAGTGCTGGTCTCCTGCTGCCTCCCTGTAATTCTGCACAGTATCTCATGTCTGTATTATCTGTACTAGTGTCCTAGTGTCTGGCTGAGCTTTGCTGCTAAAAATGAGTTGTTCTGCAAAGGGGCTCAGTGCTTTCTTCTCAGTTAATGCCACCTTCGGGCTGGAGTGTTTTTGCGCCCGTATGAAAACGTTGCAAGTGATGAATATCATTAGGCGCAGCAAAACATCTGAATTGGTAGGATAAATGGGGGAAAGCTGCTTATTTCGCCTGAATGAAAAGGCGCAAAAACAACAGAAATAACGAGTGATACATGTGGCCCATAGTGTCCTGTCTGCAGGCAGCATGTTATAGAGCAGGGGGAGCTGAGCAGTTATATATATAACACATTATAGTTGGGGGCCTGGTATACATTTAGTGTAGCAGTTTCTTTAAACTTTCATGTAAATTATTGAGATTTTCTAAGGTCTCTTTACAAATCTTATAATTTCTAGTAGTAAATATAAGTCTCTGTTCCGTTCATATAATAACCAGCAGCCTCATACAATTTCCAATGAAGAACATAAATGCAACATCAATTGCCGACATTAAACACTTTTATGGTGTCATTAATACGTGTGTTGTTAGGTTAGTCGGTGTCACGCCTGCAAAACTGCTGCTGAAATATTCATTTGCGCTTTTATTGGCGTCAGACTATTGTGTGTGAGAAGTTGAGGCTCCGCACCCATAGATTATAGAGGATGGAGCGGCCCCTTTTATGGCCGCATCAGTTATATCCTCGCATCTGTACACACAGCAGTAATGTTACTATCAGAACTGAGATGTAACGCGGCGCACAGCATTTCACAATTGATAAAACGTCTTCCAAATATGTAACGGCTTCACACCGGAGGATTGTTAATATGATCAATAATGTAGAGTGATACTTCCTTCCCACATATGAATTTTTTACATGATTGTATTTGTGTTGTGTTGTAATCTGCATGGAATAGGAAATCCTTCTAGCTAGCTATTTATCAATGAACAATGATAATATCTATCTATCTATCTATCTCATATCTACTCATCCAGGCCTGGCGCCAGCCCGGTCAAGTGCCAGGGCCCCGGGGTGCTGGAGGGGCCCGCTTTGGCCCCCGGATCTATTGTACCAGTGTCGCTATAAGACACTGGTACAACTGATCACCATCCGGATCGATTACTTTTCTGCTTCTCTGCTGCGCTCGTCGGGAGCGCATCTTTCCTTTCATGTAAATTATTGAGATTTTCTTTAACGTGTCTCCTTTACAAATCTATAAATTTCTAGTAGTAAATTAAGTCTCTGTTCCGTTCATATAATAACCAGCAGCCTCATACCATTTCCATAAGGAACATAAATGCAACATCAATTGCCACATTAAACACTTTTATGGTGTCATTAATACTGTGTGTTGTTGGGTAGTTCGTGTCACCTGCAAACATGCTGCTGAAATATTCATGGCGGCTTTTATTCGCAGACTATTGTGTTGAGAAGTTGAGGCTCCGCACCTATAGATTATAGAGGATGGAGCGTCCCCTTTATGGCCCCATCAGTTATTCCCAGTATCTGTACACACAGCCGTAATGTTACATCAGAACTGAGATGTAACGCGGCGCACAGCATTTCACAATTGATGAAACATTTCCAAATAGTATGGCTTCACACCGAGGATTGTTAATGATCAATAATTTAGAGCGAGACTTCCTTCCCACATATGAATTTTTACATGATTGTATTGTGTTGTAATCTGCATGGAATAGGAAATCCTTACTACTAGCTATTTATCATGAACATGACTATGATCTATCTGCTATCTATTCTCATATCTACTTCCAACCTCGGCGCCAGCCCGGTCAAGTGCCGGGGCCCCGGTGCTGGAGGGGCCCACTTTGGCCCCCGGATCTATTGTCCAGCTGTCGCTATAAGACACTGGTACGACTGATCACCATCCGGATCGATTACTTTCTGCTTCTTCTGCTGCGCTCGTCGGGAGCGCCAGATAGAGCGCAGAATCTAAAACTCACCTGTCCTGGTCCCCCGAAGCGGAGCTCCGCATGGTATACGAGAGCTCTGCAGCCGGGGCGCATCAGATCACGTCGTACTGCTTCAGGGCCAGTGCATAAGGAGGACCGGCCAAAAACTAAGGGGCAGCTCTATCAGGGCGCGCTCTGGGCAACAAGAAAGGTAGAGTTCTTAGTCTCTTTTTTTTTTTCTTTGCCGGAGTGTGTATACAGGGGGAGGGGGGGGGGTGTCAGTGTGTCCGGAGGGGGGGCAGGTCAGTGTGTCCGCAGGGGGAGGGTCCTGTATCTATCTATCTATCTATCTATCTATCTATCTATCTATCTTGTTATCTCTCTGTTTGCTATCTATTTATCACATACGTATCTTTCTATTATCATTTAGGGATGAGTTGACTCGTTAACCTGGAGTATTTGATTGGCTTTGGGTTCCAGTACCAATCCCAAGCGCTCATCTCGTTCATCAGAAAAGTCTGTGATATCTGTCAGTTTCTATTAAGGTACAATCATAGTAAAACAACAATTGCTAAGATCACAAGTTGCATCAGACCAGAATGCAGGTCACTTATATGGGCCATGGCCTGGGGCTTACCGTCTACCGATGTAAGAAAAAAGTAAGAAAGAAGTCCTGGACTTGTGTGTCTGTAGCGCTGTGTGGTATTGCACGTCTGTGCTTGTGGATGGTGCTCTGCTGACTGAAGGAGCAGGGAGTATAAGAAGGGAAGACTCCACCCCTGGAGGAGTTTGTGGCGCAGAAGGACCAATCCTGATACGGGGGTGTGTGTATGAAGTGTCGAGGCATTCAGTATATTGTCTGTCAATCACCAGTGATGATGAGTGTAAGAAGGGGAGTCTCTGCCCCTGGAGGAGGGTGCGGCGCAGGAGGACCTATCCTGATTCAGGGGTGTGTGTATGAAGCCCCAAGGCACTCGGCGTGTTGTCTGTCAATCACAAGTGATGACATGAGTGAGTGGGAGGCGTGTTTCTAAGAATCCAGGGGGAAAAAAAGAAAGAACCAGAGTGAGAAAAGAAAAGATTAGAGGGTCAGGTGACCCAATAACTGAGAAGGATACCAGTTAGGGTAGTGGTATGTGTCCCCAGTAGCCTCATCGATTCTGTAATTGAAAAAATACATTGGGGCACATTTACTAAGGGTCCCCGGACAGCATTTCCATTGGGTTTCCTGACTATTTCCGATTTGTGCCACATTTAACAGGAGTTTTTGGTGCACGTTATCTGATTTTGACACAATCACGTTGACTTTCATGCGACACAAATCTGGGGGTGTGGCCGTCAGACAACCCCACTGTTTCAGACTAAGCACGGGATTTAAAATTCAAATTGTGTCGCAAAACAATGCACTCAACTGCACCGGGTAGAGGAAGGTGAACTCAGCGGGGAAGCGGCACATGCAGGATATCGATATCGCACAATCTTGGTGAATCGCTCCAGACTTAATCCTCATCGGACAGTCCGGATCGGGGATCGCGACAGGTCCGGGTAAGTAAATGTGCCCCACTATGAACATGATAAATGACAAAATGTACAAGTGAACAAAAAAAACCACACAAATTCTGGTTATAATGGGATATCCATAATCACAGGAAGCCTTGTAGTTTGTTTTACCTTTTCATACCGTGAGGTTCCATGGTTCTTAAGGCGTGAATCACCCTAAAAGTTAGAAAAGCTTATTTTAGCCAAAACGTTATACTTTGGATTACCGCACTAAAACTTTGTTCATTAACTTCAACTTAAACTTTGTGTGCCTGGATATTCTTAATATCTTCATGATACAACAGTTTCAATTGCTACAAAAATTATAGTGAAAAATTAAAAGTATCACTCATAACATACGGCTATTATTGCTCTCCGTGATCCCAATGAGCCGATCACCTCCATCACATCACATGACCATGGCCGTTTTTTTTTTATCCAGAGGAGACATTGAAGCTTTCTGTAGAATGAAGATCAGATTTAGAAAACTATGGGAAATTATATAACCTATTATGATACAAACATGGTGGTTAATCCCCAGGAAGGGAATTTTCAGGAAAAAATAATATTTTTTCAGGAGCCAATCTGACATATAAAGGTGGGTTTTTTATATTGATCATTTATAAAATCTAAACATATGCATTGGATCATGTAAGTGCCTATAGATCAATCAATTAGAATGACTGGATCAGGAGATGCATTTCGAGCACAAACTGGACCGATGATCCCAGTTCTGGCTCGAAACGCGTCTCCTTATCTAATTGATCTAACTTATAGATCCATGGGCACAATAACGATCTGATGAATATTTTCACTCAATATGCTACATAACTGACCTGAACAAAGAAATGTCAGTTCCTTTTACTCCTTATCACGAATACAATAGAGATGAGCGAACATGCTCGTCCGAGCTTGATGCTCGTTCGAGTATTAAGGTACTCGAGACGGCTCGTTGCTCGGACGAGTATTTCCCCTGCTCGAGATCGAGCATTTAATTAAAAAAACACAGTGAAGAACAATGAAGAATAGAATAAAAACAGTGAACACAGTGAACACAGGATCATTTAAGTGAAAAACACAGTGAAGAACACAGTGAAGAATAGATTACAGATGTTCGGCACATCTGCTTACTTGTCGGAAGATACGCGCGGAACGGTGCGAACAAAATAGTATGTGAAGAACAATATATATGTGTGAAGAACACATTGAAGAACACGGTGAGCAGGACAGAGACAACGGGGAGCAGCACAGAGACACCGGGGAGCAGCACAGAGACACCGGGGAGCAGCACGGAGACATCGGGCAGCGGCAGCACAGAGACATGGGGCAGCGGCAGCACAGAGACATGGGGCAGCGGCAGCACGGAGACATGGGGCAGCGGCAGCACGGAGACACGGGGCACGGAGAGCAGCGGGGCACGGAGACATGGGCACGGAGAGCAGCGGGGCACGGAGATGTCTTGGGCCCGTCTACTTATTTAGGTAGACAAAATAGGTTCATATGGATTTAATCATAGCCCTAGGCTTTGGTGATATAATACCTTCAGAGGTCACTATACTGCATTAATGCAGATATATACCTTATACTTGGTTTCACCTCTATTCTGTGGTACATCATAGGTCTTGACACTACATACACGGCAGACACTGGAACATATAATAGACACACTACATACAAGGCAGACACTGGAACATATAATAGACACACTACATACAAGGCAGACACTGGAACATATAATAGATACATGAGATGCTCTGCAGACAGGAGCTGCAGACTCTATTTACAGTTCATCACCTTCTATGAGTGCTAAATATTTACATAGTTCCACATCACTACCGTTTTTTTCATTTGTTTTTGCGCCCTTTAATTCAGGCGCACCGATCCAATGTTTTGCTGCCCTAATCGATCCATCCTTGCCAACGTTTTTCATTTAGGCGCAAAAACAAAGGCGCAAAGCACTCCAGCCCGAGGTAGTCTTATCTGGAAGAAGCACTACCACCTTTGCGAACATCTCATTTCTACAGCAATCTCAAGCCAGACACTGGAACAATAATAATATTACATACACTTGCAGACACTGAACATAAAGATACATAATATCACTGCAGACACTGGAACATTATAATTACTACTTAGATACTCTGCAGACACTGGAACATAGTAATAGATACATGGCTTGCTCTGCAGACAGAGCTGCAGACTCTATTACGTGCATTCACCTTCTTTTTACAAACTATTCTCAAATCCTGAGCTCACCAAGAAAAGCTAAAAACTTTGCCAGAATGTTTGCAATGTTATGATTCGGCACTTACATGTCATCCTGCTACAGCTCCTCTCTGCTTCTCCCCCACATCCCAGATTGAAGTAACACTAACGTCAGTCACCCAGGTGTGTGACCCACCCACAGCCCGTGACCTCCTCAGCAGTGGCTTCTCTGGAGGGGAGCCCCCGTGATTATCTGTCTGCTGCACCGTCATTCTGCACCGTATCCCCCTCAGACACTATGCAGATGTCATGGGGGCCCTCTTGCTGTATATCTGCAAACCTGCTTTGCTTTGCTGTGAGCTCAGGATTTTGCAGATGTTTTGTAATAGTAAGGTGAATGAACTGTAATAGAGTCGCAGCTCTCGTCGTCTAGCTTCTCATGTCGGTATATCTTACGTGTTCTGCAGGTAATGTAATTCTGTATGCGTCCTAGTGTTCTGGCTGAGCTTTGCTGCTAGAAATGAGGCCTTCGCAAAGGGGCTCGTGCTTGTCTTCTCAGTTTTATGCCACCTTCGGCCTGGATGTTTTTGCGGCCCGTTTTGCGCCTAAATGAAAACGTTGGCATGTATGAATCAGTTAGGCGCAGCCAAAACATCTGGTATTGGTAAGATAGATGAGTGAAGCTGTATTTTTTGCTGCGCTTGGCGTTTATCGCAAAAAAAATGTGCAAAAACGTTTGCTGCCGCAATGAAAATGCGCAAAAAACAAACCGAAGAAAAACAAGGATACATGTGGCCCTACGGTGTCCTGTCTGCAGGCAAGCATTTTATTAGGCAGTGGGGCAGGCTGAGCAGTTATATATATAAACACATTAGTTGGGGTGACTCCTGTATACCTTAGTGTAGCATTTTCTTTGAAACTTTCATGTAAATTATTGAGATTTTCTAAGTCTCCTTTAACAATCTTATAATTTCTGTGTATAAATATAAGTCTCTGTTCCGTTCATATAATAACCAGCAGCCTCATACCATTTCCATAAGGAACATAAATGCAACATCAATTGCCGACATATAACACTTTTATGGTGTCTTATTAAACGTTGTGTTTGTTGGTTATGTCGTTGTCACGCCTGCAAACTGCTGCTGAAATATTCATTGGCGGCTTTTATTGCTCACACTATTGTGTGTGAAAAGTTGAGCCTCCGCACCTATAGATTATAGAGGATGGAGCGTGCCCCTTTTATGGCCCCATCGTTATATCCCAGTATCTCTGTACACAACCGCATATGTTCATCAGAACTGAGATGTAACGCGGCGCACAGCATTTCACAATTGATGAAACATTTCCAAATGATTAATGGCTTCACACACCGAGGATTGTTAATGATCAATAATTTAGAGCAGAGACTTCCTTCCCACATATAGTTTTTACATGATTGTATTTGTGTTGTAATCTGCATGGAATAGGAAATCCTTCTTAGCTAGCTATTTATCAATGAACAATGATCTATGATATCTATCTGCTATCTAATTCTCATATCTACTTTATCCAGGCCTGGCGCCAGCCCGGTCAAGTGCCGGGGCCCCGGGTGCTGGAGGGGCCCACTTTGGCCCCCGGATCTATTGTACCAGTGTCGCTATAAGACCAGTACGACTGATGTCACCATCCGGCTCGATGCGGATCGATTACTTTTCTGCTTCTCTGCTGCGCTCGTCGGGAGCGCAGCATAGAGGCAGAATCTAAAACTCACCTGTCCTGGTTCCCCCGAAGCGGAGCTCTGCATGGTATACGACAGCTCTGCAACCGGGGCGCATCAGATCACGTGTACCTGCTTCAGGGCCAGTGCATACGGGAGGCCCAGGCCAAAAACAGAAGGCAGCTGCAGGCGCTGCTCTGGGGGGAACAAGAAAGGGCACGGAGAGCAGCGGGGCACGGAGACATGGGGCACGGAGACATGGGGCACGGAGACATGGGCACGGAGAGCAGCGGGGCACGGAGAGCAGCGGGGCACGGAGAGCAGCGGGGCACGGGACAGCGTATCTCCCGACAAGTAAGCAGATGTGCAGAACATCTGTAATCTATTCTTCACTGTGTTTTTCACTTAAATGATCCTGTGTTCACTGTTTTTATTCTATTCCTCACTGTTCTTCACATCTGTTAACTTGTCGGGAGATAATATACGCGCGGAACAGTGAAGAATAGATTGCAGATGTTTGCATACATCTGCTAACTTATCAGAAGACATTCTTTTTCAATTAATTAACACATTTTATTCCCGAACCATGGTCCCTTTGAAAAATGCTCGAGTCTCCCATTGACTTCAATGGGGCTCGTTATTCGAGACGAGCACTCGAGCATCTGGAAAAGTTCGTCTCGAATAACGAGCACTCGAGCATTTTAGTGCTCGCTCATCTCTAGAATACAACCAAAGGTTACATTCATATGAACGTATGGGGGAAGTATAAATGGCCGACGTCTATACGGCGTATATACATCCCCCATAGACGGCAATGGGTGCACGGCAAGGTATGGGAGTGGTATCTACCGTACTATCTTTCCCGGAATAAGGCACCATGCGCCATATATTACTGTGGAGAGGGGCGGGGGTGAGTGCTACTCCTTCTCTCCCCGGCGCCGATGTATGCCTGCTGTACTACGGTACGGCGGGCATATACATGTGAATGTAGCATTACATTGCATTTGTGACATCTCACAACCCAAAAAAAGATTAGAACAGACTAACCTGTTACCTTCTACCTGTATTTTTGTCAAAAAAATACTACACCCTTTGTCTTCTCCTTCCTATTCATACTCATGATACAAACATTAGCATTTATTTGCCTAAACTGTAAAAAACCCTTTAAGGTGACTGCGTACCTTTAAGGGTTTCCATGGTAACAATCACTCAGTTGATGGCTATTCTTCCGGAATATTCCATGGACATGCATGCTTGACTCCGCTTATCTCCCTCTGAAACAAAGGATCAGAGTTCAACTTTAATTGTCAGTGTAAAAAGTGCATTAAAATATAGACCTAATATCATAAGTCGCTGTTGGAATTTATTACTACAAGTAAATCAATTTCAAATGTATTTGTATTAAATATTCAGCTCCTTCTCTGGCTGCATATACACTTTATAGCTGTGACTCAGCCGGTACACGGCCTTGTGTCTTTGTTGTGTGTACGTTATTAGGAATAGACACTGCAAAAATACGGCATCCGATTCTATGTGTGGGGATCACGACCTCGTTATCAACGGGAAGAGTCACATGTTGTCAAGGTGTCATGTTCAGGTTCGAATTTATATGATTTTTTAATTATTATTATGGAAAAATATCTAAAATAGCAATTCTGTAATTGTCACAAATGAAATGTCTAGATGGTTTACCGTAATTATGAGTAATTATAAGTATTTAACTATTAACTATATAACTAGTATTTTTTCTTATATTTCATTTTACATTTTGTGACTCTCAAAGGAAATATGTCATAAGGTTCTGAAGCTGAGACTCACATTGCATGTGGTTGGTATTAAAGGGGTATTCCCAAAGACAAAGGGGCAGATTTATAAAAGTGTCTTAAGGTTAGACATTGCAGAGTTAGACTAGACTCTTATTCTGCTCAAGAATCGGATAAGTGTCTGGTGCTGGATGATAAATCGGTCATAGTTTAATACTTTCTAGTAGTACTTTGCACCTATAAGCTTACTTTACGCCAGAAAACTAGGACAAAATTCTGTCGAGCCAGCAGTAATTTTGGCACGCGGACCTTTTTGGTGAGAGGCCACACCCCATTTCATAAGCCACACCCCTTTGTCATAGTCATAGGAGAGCCAAAATACTGGCTACAGCTCTTTGTTAACAGTTTTTTTTAGTTGAGCGTAAGACAGAATTCTGTCGTGGAGAGATTAATACATCTCCCCAAAAGTTGTTGAATATAGGATGGGAAAATAACACATACTGTGATTTAATGTTATGAACAAAAATACAGTATTTCACAGATAATTTTAGCTTGTCTCCACCAGTCCTGCTGTTTTGCGTTTTTATTTTCCACGGATCTGACCATAAACTCAGTCCTGACAGTGGTCGGGCAGATCTTCATGTCTTTCTGTCTCACATGAACACACATCACCCGTGCGGCAGTAGCATGGGGGAGTGGGAGAAGGTAGAGAGCACTAGAGCCAGAGACACTTCCTTCGCTCAGCATGAAGAGGAGACCAGCTACACAGAAAACATAAGCGTCTTTATATGAGGGGAGATGAGCAACGCAGAGATGAGAGTATGAGTGAGGTTAGGGGAGATTGCAGAGCTGAGTGTACCATGTGTACCTTTATAATCATGTTCATGGTACCATGTGCACAGCAAGCATGATAATCTAAGCACACAGTCAGCACACAGTGACCGGAGAAAGGAACCTTTTGTGCACAAGCATAGCCCAGGGGAATCACAAAGTTCCTGCTCAGCACCATGTGTCTGCTCCGCTAGTGTCCACCCACAGGTCTGAATCTTACAGTGAGGAGCTGCAGTGAGAGGGACAGCATTCTGGTAAGGACAGGAAGGGGAATTCCTGTCTGTTCAGGCCAAGATTTGAAGAGACACTGAGTTGTCTAAAGAAGGAGGCATGGTTCACTGGCAGCCTGGAGAAAACCTGACTGTTCTCTTCAGAAGTTGACTCATGTCTACTCATTTGTATATCAGAAAAAAAATTGTATTTAAGTTACACTGCCAGAAAATTTTAGGTGATATCGGGACAACTTTTAAAACTTTCCCATCAGGCATTACTGTTGTGAGGGTTAAAATTCTGGTTACAATTCTGGTAAGTGTGTTCAAGTGTGTTCCATGATCAATACAATTCCTGCAACCTGTTGAATGTGACTTTATAGCAACTAGGCAGTTGTAAACCATCCTTCCATCCTTCAAATTTTCTGTAATCAGTCAGATACTATAAAACAACAGCACCCTGGTTTTATTTTGGTAAGAACGCCTGGCCTAATATTACCAGACTGTGGCTGCAAGGCATGTTGACCTAATTCCAAATGTAGATCATTGAACACTAGTAACCTCTGTAATATGTGAATAGTAGAAACCCAACATATCTGTACTCCAGCTTAAGTACAGGGACTCCTATAGGGGTCACTGCACTGATTTGATTTTGGTTGTCGAGTCCAGTTGAAATTGGGTGGTTCAGTGGTACATCGAATATGTGTAGCCACCTTTATCTGAAACAATGACCTCTAATCATCCTTTGATAACACAGCAAACGGAGACCACTACCTTTATCCACAAAGTGATCACCACTGATCATGGGGTCTGAATTCCTTTCTGCGGGAATGTGGACAGCGGCGGTAGTTGCCGAAGATCTATACCGTACCTGTGGAGCATCTTGAATAAGGGGGTTAAAATACATACCCTGGAACTATAATATGTTCCTAGTAACATCTAGACAATTGCTTTATATTTCCACCCTATTATTAGATTATTCATTATCCTGTTATTTGTGTTGCCGCTTTTGGACTGACCTCTAATAATAACCATCTTCACATTGCAAGAATAAACATGTTTTAATAGACTTAGCACGCAAATCTTGAAAATCTAAGGTTAGTCATTTTCCATTCATAAGGTCAGTCCTGTGTGAATATTTCCTTTCATAGCCAAGGCTCGTTCAGTCTAACGAAGTGTTACTTACTGGAAAATAATGTTGTCACAAAGGAATTAATAGCCGCACTTACTCTGCTTATGTCTGACCATGCTAGGTGGCACGAAGACAAAGAGGGGCTTTCACACAGGCTTAGAAGTCGGGGAAAATAACCCACCTGGGTTGGGAAAGCAGTGAATGTTGGAAACTGCAGGTAATATCGCTATTTCATTGCCGCTTTCCTCTTGCCAAATGCTACAATAAACTGGAACCAGTTGGCCAGGAGATAATTTTTCTACTATGGCTTGTGCTGAGACATAATTGTTAAATAGATTTTACCCATATGTTGATTTATAGGGATCACTCATATAATACTTCTACTCACCCTCGAGGCTTAAATGGTCACCTACAGGGATGAGTGGACCCATTAAAGTTCTGGTTTGGCCAAATTCAACTAAATTTGAGTGCTCACCCTCAATAGTAACACCCACGGTTGGTGCTGGACACCATTTTCCCAATGTTCGTCGCTGCCCGGTGGCGTCACAGAGAACTAGTACATTGCCTCCCCACCTATTTGGCCGACAGACAGGACATCCTTGCATTATATTTGTATATAAAGTATAGATTCCCATCTTCTATACTGTGTACAGCGTGTGGGATCGGGTCAACATATGGCCCTTTTGTGTACATGAGCCTTCAGTCTGGTATCTGCTTTTCACCGATCCTCATAAACTATATTTGATAAGTAGTGATAAGAGGACCCTATTGGGTTTGGGTTGAGCAAGTTTTGACACCCCTGAAACGACGTGCATTGTGGGTACTGAAACACACCACTTATACCTGCCAAAAGTGCTGGCACCGATTTTGGGTGTAAACCCTTTATAGGTCGCCAGCAAAGTCATCAGGGAGCGACTATTCTAGGGAAAAGTTGGATGAAAGGCTACTCAGCAGCCCAATAACCAGCTTTACTAGGTGAGTTGGAGCCCAAACTTCTGGCGTAACAATGAGATTCAGGTCCACTTATCACTATTTATGAATGAATTATAAATAACGCTTCTAACAAGGTCATGCTTAACTTCTTAACAAACCGGTTGCATGGTAGGTAAAGTTTAATTTACAGGAAATCTACTACCAGGATGAAGCATTGTAAACCAAGCACACTGACATACTTGTGACATACTGACATACTTGTGATCTGCTCTTCTTTTAGCTTCTAATGCCCTTGATTTAAAAAAAAAAAGAATTTAACAATTATGCCAATGAGCCTGAGGGGCTCCTGGCTCAATTAACAGCTATGGAGCATCTCAGACTCATTTGCATATTTGTACAGTCCTTTTTTGGAAAAACAAGGGCATAATAAGCTAAAAGAAGAGCAGATCCTGCCAGATGGGGCATACACCAGCATGTCAGTGTGCTCTGTTTACTGATTCATCCCGATCTCCTGCTAGAATAAGAGAATCCGGAGTTGGAGGGTAGTTTTGGGCTACACTGCATCACAGTACATTGCTGCTAAAGAGAATAACATAGCACTGTGGTTCCCCAAACTAGCTAATATTTTAACAAAGTATCTGGGTGTGCCTGCAGCACCTCATTGTGGTGCGATGCAGTTGGGTGCGATGCATTATTGGCAAATCTTCCACTGATAAAATTGGCCATAGACTATCATACCATGCATAGGTATCTGAAAGTGATGGTTTACAACTTCTCTGAAAGAGAGTGAATAATGTCAAGGGGGATGTATACATTTTCAAGGCCGGGGCAAGCACCCAGCATACCTGGGCAAGTGCCAGGGCCCAGAGATGCTGGGGGGCCCAGAGATGCTGGGGGGGGCCCACATAACTGAATCTCAGTCCCCTGTAGCCTTGCAGTGCCTGGTGAGTGGTGAGTAGAACTTTATATAATAAATCCATGGGGGGGAGAGGGGGTTGAATAAAATATAACCTCTGAGGGGTTGTAAATAATATAACCTCTGAGGGGCTGTATATAATTACACTATGAGGGAACTTTATATAAAATAAGTGTAGTGGAGCTGTTTAGGATGATGAATTAGCAAATATTTTAGGGAACAGGAGACTGTTTTACTTTCTGAATTTTTAATGTGGCCACGTGAGATCACTGCAAAGGGGCCCACTGAGGCTCTGTCGCCCAGGGGTCTACTAAGACCTGGAGCTGACCCTGTACCTTACCTTATCTTTATGTAACCAGTTGCTGTTTATGTAACCTGTCCTGCCTTATCTAAGCCTCAAGAAATAGAACAGACTTTGCATAATTATGACTAATTATAAGGAAAATTAGATTGAAATAACTGTGTAGATTGGGACATGCTGCCTCTGCCCAAGTCTACACGGCAAAGACAAAAAGTAAACTGAAGATAAAAAAAAAGGAAAAATCTAAATATTTTGTGTGCATTAGTTAATAAGTGTAAAAAAGTGCAATATAGTTATAAGTAATATAAGATATAGGTATAAAAACATAAAATAAACTAAAATAAACATCACATTAAAGGCACCACCAATTATTAAGAGTTATAGTTGTATTTCTTCAAAAACAGATTCGACTTTTTTTTACATTTCTAAAAAATATAAATTAAAAAAAAAATAATACTATAACTACGACATATAACTCTAGCAATTACATTTTTTGTAATATAAACCCTATAGGTTTGCATCATACAACTGGATACTGCTAAATTCTGCTCAAAATTGGCAAATGGGTTCGTGTGGAGCTGATGTCATGGTGATAAAATAAATGGTTTCACATGGGCAATATTAATTTCTGAAATTATAATATATTGTGACTTAAAAATACAAAGAGAACCATTATTACTTGTAGGCAGACTTTAACCAGTAACCGTATAAAACGGGTTACTCACAGCCAATTGGCTTATATGTTATACGTACAGCTGGTGCGCTGAGCTTGAGCAGGCACAATGAGCGTTCTGTTCGAGCCAGAGGTACATGTAATGCTGTAATTTCACATAGTAAAAATACATATATTTTACACTAACTCAATCACATTTTCATGGCAAGTGTTATTTTGTGTCCTTAATTTAAGGGCAAATCACAGATGGGTAAATGTAATGTAAATGAAATACAATAGAAATGCATTGAAATGAATCCTATATTCTAGATCAGTATTTTATGCAGATTTTTAAAAAAATATTTGCCTTTGGCTTACTCAATTGATTCACATATTGGATTTCTGGGCTTATTTTTTAATCAACAAGTTTTTTACTAAATTTGTAAGAACAAACATAAAATAAGGTTTCTCGAGGGGTTATTTTTTGTAGTCAAAATAGACCTGTGATTAGAAAACTGGAGTTGCTGGTGTGAATAGTGCAACAGGTCCAGCAAAGCTTTCATTGTGGACAGAGACCATGAACAAAAATGAGCAGAACCTTATGTCCTACCACACTTATCCTACCACATTATCAAGCAGTTCACCATATATTAAGCCAATGGAAATAGACCCTAGTAGCCTCCAAGTTTGGTATTCTTCTGCAGTACCTGTGGAGGCCACCAGTGTTGATCACTGGTGTAACAACACTCCAGTGGGCCCCGATGCGAACTTAGAATTGGGGCCCCCATAGACCTAAACCCTCGCTGCAGGCTCCATCCCACACATTATACTTCAGAATACACATACTTCATATATACACTCCACAGACATAAGTACATACACTATATATGCATAACACACATATAAATAAAAGCAGCACCATATATACTCTATACACACTATATACACGCTACACATATACACTCACCGGCCACTTTATTAGGTACACCTGTCCAACTGCTCGTTAACACTTAATTTCTAATCAGCCAATCACATGGCGGCAACTCAGTGCATTTAGGCATGTAGACATGGTCAAGACAATCTCCTGCAGTTCAAACCGAGCATCAGTATGGGGAAGAAAGGTGATTTGAGCCTTTGAACGTGGCATGGTTGTTGGTGCCAGAAGGGCTGGTCTGAGTATTTCAGAAACTGCTGATCTACTGGGATTTTCACGCACAACCATCTCTAGGGTTTACAGAGAATGGTCCGAAAAAGAAAAAACATCCAGTGAGCGGCAGTTCTGTGGGCGGAAATGCCTTGTTGATGCCAGAGGTCAGAGGAGAATGGGCAGACTTTTCCGAGCTGATAGAAAGGCAACAGTGACTCAAATTGCCACCTGTTACAACCAAGGTAGGCAGAAGAGCATCTCTGAACGCACAGTACGTCGAACTTTGTGGCAGATGGGCTACAGCAGCAGAAGACCACACCGGGTGCCACTCCTTTCAGCTAAGAACAGGAAACTGAGGCTACAATTTGCACAAGCTCATCGAAATTGGACAGTAGAAGATTGGAAAAACGTTGCCTGGTCTGATGAGTCTCGATTTCTGCTGCGACATTCGGATGGTAGGGTCAGAATTTGGCGTCAACAACATGAAAGCATGGATCTATCCTGCCTTGCATCAACGGTTCAGGCTGGTGGTGTCATGGTGTGGGGAATATTTTCTTGGCACTCTTTGGACCCCTTGGTACCAATTGAGCATCGTTGCAACGCCACAGCCTACCTGAGTATTGTTGCTGATCATGTCCTTCCCTTTATGACCACAATGTACCCAACATCTGATGGCTACTTTCAGCAGGATAATGCGCCATGTCATAAAGCTGGAATCATCTCAGACTGGTTTCTTGAACATGACAATGAGTTCACTGTACTCAAGTGGCCTCCACAGTCACCAGATCTCAATCCAATAGAGCATCTTTGGGATGTGGTGGAACGGGAGATTCGCATCATGGATGTGCAGCCAACAAATCTGCGGCAACTGTGTGATGCCATCATGTCAATATGGACCAAAATCTCTGAGGAATGCTTCCAGCACCTTGTTGAATCTATGCCACGAAGAATTGAGGCAGTTCTGAAGGCAAAAGGGGGTCCAACCCGTTACTAGCATGGTGTACCTAATAAAGTGGCCGGTGAGTGTACAAACAGGCCATATATAAGAAACACTGAAATACAGTTGTACATAAATATATATCCACTCCAATAACCAATAACCACATACCTGTACAATACTTATAATATTGTAGTAATGAACACACCACATACATAAATATATACCAGCTGGGAATATACTGCACATTACTATACAGCTCCAAAAAAAGTATTGCACATCAGGTCTGCCATATGGCACATATAGACATCACTTACTATACATATCAGTCATAGCTCCAACCTTCTATCTCTGCCGCGTCTTCATCTTGGTGACTCATCACAGATGATAGTTCTTCTTCTCTATCAGTTACAGAACTTTGATAACTTCTACAACAGTGACTTATTGTTACAGAATTCACCTCAAGACGTCTTCAGCTCCGGGCAGCACATTTCAAACATCGTCCCTAAAAACAGTCACTTACAGTATAATGTCACAGGAATAAAAACTATCTCTTAATTAAAATATGGTGCCCACTAATTGCTATACAGCGATACCAGTCCATATGTAGTCAGAAGTGTCCCCAGTAATTAATATGTAGCATAGCAGCTTCTCTCACTAGTTAATTTATTTAATACACTGCCCTTATGTATAAATATTCTGTGTTCAGCTGTCTTTTTTTTATCATACAGTCCAAGAGCCCCGTCATCCCTTGTAAAATACTGTGCAGGAGCCCCCTTTATAATATATTGTCCAGGAGCCCCTTATTAATATACCATTCGGAAGTGCCCATCCCCCTCTTATGTTATACCCAATGACATTAATTCCCCCATGCCCTCCTGCCGATGAATGATTCCCCCTCCACCCAATTAACATGCCCACGGCATATTTGTGACAGGGGGCCCGGAATGAGGCTGTCACACATTATATTACCGACACAACGTGCACAAAAGGTTTAACTGTAATAGCCCTGGCCCGGACCCATCCCTCGTGTAAGTAGATCGTTACACCCCTGGTGTTGGTGAAAGTTTAAGCCCACCAGGGGACACTACACTATGCATAACTATTGAGATTACTCAATTTCTAGATACTGACAGTTACAAAATACTGTGTAGAGCACCATGGAGGCCAAATTTTCTACTGCTTTTGAGGTTTGAATCATTTCCACTTCAACTGATCACATATGTTGATATAACATCTGTGTCGGCGTCATCCTCAATCCGTAAAGTACGGCTGAGGTTACGGTAATTGTTTCATTGTGTTTCACTCTAATATTGCTAGTGCGAACACTGGTTTATAATTTTGATAATTACCGGCAACTTTGATAATGTTTGCATCACACCCATCTGTCTCCGCCAAATTGTACTCTGGTTCTTATAGAATTAACCCCCTGTGATTGACATAATTGCTCTCCAATGACCTTCCAGACAAATCCATGCATTTTCACAAAAGTTCCTCCGAATCAGGGCTCTTCGTCTGTTAAAGAATTAGTTCTTTGCATTTCTCACCTCATTACTATGTTATTTTGCTCTCTGCCTGTATTCAGACTGTCATTTTGCCTTGTGATTTTGTACTGCTTTTGTCCCCTTGCTGGAAAGGGGGTTTGGTCTCAAGGCCTATTGTCTATGTCACCTGTTCTTTCCTGCATAATGGTTAATCACTCATTCCAAGGAGAGGTCATACATTTCAATTGCACTACAGGTTTTTGTATACATTTTATCAAATAAAGTATAAAGTTTCTTTTAAATTTTTTTGTCCACACAGTATTTCTTAGATGGTTGATAAAGGTCGATAAAGGTCAATTTAAACACCCAATGGAGGAAATCCATAACAGCTGTTTACTGACAGAATGGGGGGTCATTTAGTATTGGGGCAGTAGCCCATCCGTTCAAGATTACTGGATGGACATTCATTCCTACATCAACGAGTGTCTGGGTCTTCCGGGTGTCTGCTCTCCTAAGGTGTGTCTTCTGGGCCTGGTAGGGGACATTCTTCCGGCTCAATTTGAGAGGGCTTTGTTCAGACTGCTAATATTCTCTGGCAGGAAGGTAATTTTGCTGAATTGGAAGCCTCCTAAGCTCCCCACGATGGATCTCACTGATAAATGTGGAACTTCTGATTTATAAACTCACTTACATGGCTAGAGGTACTCTGGATCGTTTCTCTTTGATCTGGGATGTGTGGGTGACTGCCCAGACTGCTTTGGGAGGGGAGGAGGAATAGCTCCATCTGTGTGAGGTGTGAATGGTTGGGTGAATGTGGGCTCTACGCCTTGGGGAGGGGATGCCTCTCTCTGCTGTTGCTTCACTGGCTGATGCAATTATCCTATGTTGATATTTTCATGCTTATTCATGCCCAATTTCCATGATTGTACCTTGTACTTACCTGAGGAGGGTGTTTGCCTTAGTACACCATTGTATTCTTGAAAAATGAAAATAAAGTCTTTTAAAAAAAATGAGGCAGTAGATTTCAACACAGATAAAGAAAGCATAAATAATTGATAAATAAAGGGTGTTTTTGTATTTTATCTACCCCACATATACTCAAGTATAAGTCGACCCAAGTATAAGCTGAGGCCCCTAATTTTACCACAAAAACCTGGTAAAACCTATATATTTTTTTCAGCACGAGTTTGGGTTTTCAGCACATTTTTTTGTGCTGAAAAACTATGCTTATACTGTACTAGTATATATGGTAATTTTAATCACTTAGTTTAATTGTTTTTATAAGGGACTTAACATAACTTGAAAGAACTTCATTACACTTCTTGATTTTATTTTGCACACATTGCTTAGTATAAAATATTTCATTCTAAAGTTGTAAAAGTCACATTTGCCATAAATAATAACTTTTCAATTATTTGAATCCATTCTGTAATCCCCAAAATACTCTCATTCCAAAATAGTCTATGATTAATCCATGCAAAATCCTAAAACTTTGCTGTCTGCTGCTCTTTTTACTCATTCTTGACATGTTTTACTCTGGAAACTTCACTTTTGAATAGAATTGTTTACTTCTCTTTGATGGAAGCCTCGTTGCCGGTAAAGCCGCTATTGTAGCTGACTGTAGAGCAGGTAAAGCCGAGGAGCAAATTATTCACCGGTTTTGACAGTAACTATTGTAGAAGTTGTAGCAGATGGCACAAATAAAAGTCAAAAGCCTAGTGTTTGTTTGAATTTCTCATCTATGTAATACACGGGGCCGCAACTTTTTTCATTAACAGAGATATAATTTACTTTTTGAATAATCAACCACAACTTAAGGTCAAGTTTCCTTCAGCATCCTGCAATGGGAATTTTTGCTCCACTGCACACATACTGTATTAGTCTGTTCTGTGATGCTACGAGGCCTAAAGAAAGATGCGCTTTATTCAATTTTTTCAGCATTTTCCTCCATCAGGTAAAAAAAAAAATGATTTACAAAATCGGAGAATGGAATGGGAAGAAAACACTCAAAGTTATATAGATGTTACATTTTTATATATGATGTTTTAATACTATACAGTTTGGAATAAAACTAACTTTTAGTGTTCACATCTTTCCCAGTCCAGAGAGTTGGATTTTAGGCTACATTTCCACAGACCCAATGCTCATGGAAATGTTTTTCCGTGCGGAGACTGTAGAAAACTGAGAGCAGGTCCTATTCCTCCCCATCGTTACGGCTTGGGCCTTTCCATTGATGACTTTGAGTGTCATCCACATCAAGTATGTATTTGCGGATCTTTTGCTAGGCAATACAATCATGTTACCCTTGAAGAGCCTGGGACAAGCTAGTGACATTATTTACCAGTTTTCCTATTTCTTTTTGGTTGATCCAGCAACAATGGATGACATAATGGGACTCATTTACTAAGGGGCCGAATCGCCGGGTTTCCCGAATATTACCGATTTGCGCCATTTTTCCCTGAATTCCCCCGGGTTTTTGGCGCACGTGATCGGATTGTGTCACATCGGCGCCGGCTTACACGTGACGGAAATTGGGGTCGTGGCCGTTGGAAAACCCAACGGATTCGGAAAAAACGTGGTATTTAAAAAACAATTTGTGTCTCTTGACACGCACTTACATGGTGGACATTGGGTGCACGGTTCTTAGTGAATCCCAGCAGAATCCGAATCCTCATCAGAGAACGCGCTGCTGGATCGCGACTGGACCGGGTAAGTAAATGGGCCCCAATGTTTTTGTGGACATGCAATGGATGTCAAAAATGGCATATAGTCCACAGATCTTTTGTCCTTGTCCTGACAAGACATGTTTATGTGCACTTAACCTTAGATTGTGCCACAATGGAAGTGAAGATCCCTTAGAAGAAACTCTAATTTCTGTTGCTGCTCTTCCCACATGACTGTTTATAACACATTGCTCTTCCTTAAAGTGGACCTGTCACCCCCGAAAAATACCCCCACCAAATATGTCCCCCCAATCCTGTCCCCAGCCCCTTTATTTTTATTCAATTTTATTAAAATTTGTGTGTAAACTTAGTTGTAATCGATCCGACCTCTTACAAAATAAGTGGTCGGATCGTTGTACAGTTCACCCTGCCAGGGGACCAACCTCGATCCAACCTCTTTTTTTGTAAGAGGTCGGATCGATTAAAACTACGTTTACACACAAATTTTAATAAAAAATGAATAAATATAAAGGGGCTGGGGACATGATTAGGGGGAACATATTTGGTGGGGGTATTTTTCAGTGGTGACAGGTCCTCTTTAATACATACCTACTTTTCACATTTCAGCCTCTCCTATTCTAAAAAAAGCTGCATCTCCATTCACCTTACAGACCAAGAATAAGGATTTTCACATAAGTTCCTCTGGATCTGGGCTCTTCATCTGTTAAAGAATTAGTTCTTTACAATCTTCTGATTACTCTGTTGTTTTGCTCTTTGTATCCTGGTATTTTAATTATCTGTCTGTATTCAGACTATCACTTTGCCCTGTGATTTTGTACTGCTTTTGCACTCTTGGTTTTTTACCCCACTCTGGAGACTATTCTTCTGTGTTTGTGTTGTCTTTGTCACCATATTTTGCACTTCAGGAAATGAATGTCAACTAGTTGTCCCTTACTGCTTTTTATTTTTGGCCTGACAACAAGACATGTTCATGTGCAAGTAACCTTAGATTGTGCCCCAATGGAAGTTGAGAAGGTCCCTTAGCAGAAACACTCATTTCTGTTGCTGCACTTTCCACATGAATGTTTTTAACACATTGCTCTTCTTTAATTCATACAACCTCTCCTTGTCTAAAAAGGTTGCAACTCCATCTCCAAATTGTAATTTTTAGTATTTCTTATTCTTTCGTTTGCTATCAATCCCATTGTGCCTCAGCACAGCATCATACAAACTGGAGATAGTAATATCTCTCCTAGCGATGCATTGTCATTATCCCCTCAATCTATATTCTACTAAATGAGCTGATATACTGTCAGTATATAAGTAATGAGTTATTGATAACTGTGTGACAGGAACTTGTTCATATTTTATTAATGATGAATGTTTCTGTTCCTAATATGATATACTGTATAAAGATAGAAACAGCAGTAAAGGTGCAGATGTAAGACTGACATATGGAATACCATAATGGAACATTTGAGCATACAGAATTTTTTTGTTTTGCTTCGTTATATAAAACAAATATCTAATGCACAGTTTTGTTTAATCCACAGTTCATCTGCAAATGGCAGAGCAGTAAGTAAATTGCTTCAGAGCTCAACTTTAGAGATGAGTGGACCAAATCTTAACTTCGGGTCCAGGGTTTGGGTGCATCGTGTGTGACCCAGATATATTGCTGGATTGGCAGCCATGCAGCCAATCCGGCAAATTAATGACCATGGCTGGTAGGTAGGGGCTTCAGTTTGCCAGTTTGGCTGCACGGGCCCCAATCCAGCAATATGTCTGGGTCGCACGTGACACACCCAAACCCTGGACCTGAACTGAGCTTGAGCTCTGAAGCTCGAAATTAAATAGTAAGCACACACATCTCTACTCAAGCTGTATCAGCACCCATGGCATTTAACCCCTTTGTCAACATTAAATTACGTTAATTGATCCTCAAGGAATGAATGAACTGAGCCTTTAGTATAGGGTGGCTCTCTACTCTAATTTATACCTGCCATCTACTATCACAATCGGTGCTGACCACAGCAATTGTACAGCGCTCTGACATGGGTGGATCCATACTGTAACATCCGGTGGGTGCTGATTGGTTGCCATAACAGCCGTAATTTGGTAGTCTCTTTTATGGGGAACATTATAATGAAGAGGCAGTATATTGAATACTGTTGTATTGCATTGTATTGTATAAGGGATCAGACCTCTTAAGGTTTAAGCACCCTAGGGGCAAAGAATAATTGTAAATATATATGAATATATATATATATATATATATATATATATATATATATATATAAATAATCAAATCAACCTATATTTTCTTTAGATCACACATTTAAATAAATAAACAAAATGTAAAAAAATTCTGCATGTAAATTTACTGCAGATCATGTGCAGACTCTATTTACCCTCAGTTTTTATATCCAGATTATTATCTCTTTAATGGGTTAAGTTGAGTCTGTACCATCGTGATTCCTGCTGCGAATGTTTCTGAAGCTTCATATCCTGACATTGTGTTCATATTATATTCTCTTGAGTAATATTCCCCTGATTATACACATAATGTTCAAATGAATAATAATGATAATAATGAAGAAGAATACATAAAGTCAACAAGTGTTCTTAGGAAGGGGCGATGTAAATAACATTAAAAACTCATTAGGATTCATAGGCACAGTCTACATCGCCGCACATAGGAGGGGACTGACAGGGCAATTAGACAACTGCAGAAGCGATCGTTCTGGATATACCAACTAAATGCTGCAGGTGATAAAGGTTTTAATTATACAATTGATTTTATCTCCTTTATGTAAGATAAATTTCTCCTACAAGCCAGTTTTGGTCAAAGGAGAGAGATTTATTACAACGGAAAACTGATAAATTGTGTTTGCCTGCCCCAGGATGAAACCTGATACTAATTTCTTATTCTTAGATTTTACGATTGTGATGGATCACTATATCTGATTAACATTATAATTTACAAATTAAAGGGGTTTTACAGCATTAGAGTAAAAAAAAGAAAGCATACTTGTCAGGATCAGGTGTAGTGGACCCACTAAACCACCGCGAGCAATGACAGAAGCCAACCCCTGGGAACAGAGTCTAAGTGGCAAATGGTTTTCAGCAAGAACACTGCTAAGCAGATTGGACATGGTGTGGCAGGATACCACCAGGTCGTTCCACAGGAGTGTCTTTGCTCACGGTGGTAGCCAAGGCGAGGTACAGAACCATAAGGCTAAGAGGGAGTCATGGACAGGCTGGAGCTCAAAACAGGCAGCAAATTATCGGAGTCAGGGACGTAGCGGAAAGTCAGGACAGGCAGCAAAGTTATCAAAGTTTGGAACGTAGCAGGAGGTCACAACGGATAATACACAAACAGATTGGGAAAGCTTTCTCCAAAGCACAAGAGCCCAAAGATCCAGCGGCCGTGCCAATCAACGGCGCGCTATTCCTTTCAATCTTAGAGACCACCCTGTGCACCCTAGGAGGCGGGGACTCATGCACCGGAGTGTGGGGGCCACAGCTGGAGCAAGGACCGGTGAGTGAAGCTGCCGCTGGTATTGAGGGGCACATGGAGGAACACGGGGTCACCTGAGACATGGGTCACAGGGGCACCCCTGACAGTAACCCCCTCCCCCCTTGAGCCTCCCCCTCTTCTTGGCCTGAAGGAATCTTTGAAGAACAGAAAGGTCCACAATATTGTCTTCCGGTGCTGGTGGACGCCCAAAGTTGAGACTCATGCATTTTCTCCCAGATGGACTTGAGGTCTTGAACCAATTCTGGTTGGGTTTGGATGTTGTCCATAGACAAAGAAGGGAGAGGCACTGGTTGAGGGTAGACCAATCGTCCTGATGAACGGAGACAAAGTGCTGTAGATAGTTTGGTTGACCTTCTCCACTTGCCCGTTAGTCTGCGGATTATATGCAGAGGAGACGTCCAGATTAACTTGCAGTTGGCTGGGTAAGGAACATCAGAACCAAGAAACAAACTTGACCCCTAGGTCCGAAATGATGTGGATACAGACTGGATGACAAGCTTCTTTCAGCAGAAAATTACACTTCTAAAGCAAGTTTTATGGGCAGAAGCTGCCTTTAACCTTTGGAGTATTTCCTCTCGCGGCCAAGAAGGATTTTGAGAAGTTTGACCTTTGGGCCCTTTCCTGATTATGGCTCCAGCACCAACCCAAGGAGGCGTCAACCTCTAGCAGGAATGGTTTCTCTGTATGAGGCTGAGTGAGAATGGGTGCAGAGGCAAAGGCAGACTTCAGCTTAGAAAGACCTTCTTCAGCCGCCAGAGGCCAGAGTTTAGGATCAGCTTTTTTCTTGATCAGCACCACAATGGGAGACATGAGGAAGGAAAAATTTGGTATGAACTGCCGGTAGTAATTAGCAAAGCCCAGGAATCTTTTATGCTACAGGGCGAAACTATTGTAGTACTGCAGACAACTTAGTGGGATCCATCTAAATTCCCTTGTCAGAGATGATACTCGAGGAAAGGGAACTGAATGAGGTACCACCAAAACAGTGTCCCAGTCCCCAATGAAGAACCTCCCCCGTCTACAAGTTGACCATGGGTGCGCGGTGCTGCAACCATGGCAGACCCAGAAGGATGGAAGACTTTGACCAGGTTAGCACATAAAATGACTTTGTGCATTGTGCAATGCCTTGACTTGCAGAAATAGAGGCTTGGTGCGGTACCGGACCGGATTGCAGAGGATCTGCCCACTGACGGAGGAGATGAACAGCGGCTTCACAAGACGAACTACAGGGAGATGATGCTGGTTGACCATTGCAGCATCCATGAAGTTTCCTGCAGAGCCGGAATCCAGGAAGGTGCAGGAAGGAAAGTTCCGAGATAGGGAGACGGAGGCAGGAACGCACGCGACTGAACGTGGGGACCACTGCTGTGGCAAGGACAGGTGTGTGAAGCTGGGCACAAGTGACAAAGCTTAGGCTGCTCTGACTCCCGGGTCGTTCTCGTACTTCCGATTTTTTGGAAATATGCCCAGCCTTAAATTCTTTGAAGTCACAGGCCCAATTTTATCTAGTGAATTGCCTCCTACGACATTAGGATGTCTTTCCCATCTATCAATGTATCCCTTCCTTTCATTTGCCCTTGTTCAAGAAGGCCACTCATTGGATGAAGCATGTTCCACTTTCCATCAGATGAAGGCTTGGAAATTGGTCATATCAGAATGTTGCATAAACTAGCATGCTTTCTTTTTTTCACCCTACAAAATCCCTTTAACATTATGTAATACAACTGAGCTTTGTAAGGAGCCATGCTAAGATTGCCAAAGCGATACATTATGGGGGATACTCTCCATATGCCGGCGCTAGCCTCTTGCACAGCCCGATACATCAAGAGGCTGATGCCTCTTGATGTATCCAACTGGGTGCTTGCCAGCATTTGTCTCTACGCCAGGTTTATCTCTATACATGTGAAAAGTCGCTGGCTGCAGCGAGTGCACAGCGGGGGGAACAGTTAAGCCCTGCGCTAGCCCACTTCTGGATGGCCACACCCCCCCTTCATGCCCCACGAGACCCACTGCCATGAAGGTGGCGGATTTGGGCCACCTCTCAGGACCGATCTCTCATAAACCCATGCTGATGCTGGGTGATAAGGTTATGTACCTCCAGGATATATCCTATACTCCAGGATAGCATCTCTAACAAGCCCCTCAAATATTTTCCCCACCACAGAAGTTAGACTCACAGGTCTGTAGTTACCAGAATCGTTTTTTGATCCATTTTTGTATGTTGGTACCACATTTGCTATGCGTCAGTCCTGTGGAACAGAACCAGTCCTCAGTGAATCTTCAAATATTAAAAATAACGGCCTGTCTATCACGGTACATAGTTCATGCAGAACCCGGGGGTGTATGCCATCTGGCCCCGGTGATTTATCTATCTAAGTGGTTGTAAGGCGGTGCTGTACCTCTTCCTGGATTAAACTGTTGACATTCCAAAGAGAATTTACATTATTGCTCATTGTGTCTTCCACCAGGGGATTTTCCTGGGAAAAGATATTTGAGAAGCCGACATTCAGTAGATTAGTCCTTTCCTCATCTCCTTCCACCATGACCCCCATGTTATTCCTAAGAGGGCCCACACTCTCCATTTTTAGTTTCTTATATTGGGTGCACGATCTTAGTGAATCACGGCAGAGAGCATTAAGTAAATGAGCCCCACTGTTATACTAGGATTTATCAATATACTTTATTCATTATTATTTTTTGTATTTTTTGCGGATGGAATGTAGTACGTTTGAATTTGTACTGATCGTCTCTTCATTCACTCCGATTATGGCAGCATTCTCTAGTGATGAGGATTTTTTAATATAATTCGATATGGCTTTACCGGATATTATGACTAATGAAAGGATTATATATGTTCATTGTTTGAACAAAAAATTGATGTGGACCTCATTTCATTGATGTGAATCTTCCAGAGGTAATGGCATATCCACTAGCAGGATATGGGAGAACTCTCGAACAGCATGCACTTATATACCTCTATATGAAGCTATCCAGGTCCATTGTTTATACATATATACGTTATCAGCCATTAAGGTGCCTCCATTTGAGATGTTCAAGGGACTTATATCTTTACAAATACATAACCTGTCGCGATATAGACCACATGAATCTTTGTTGCATTCCATACTTACCTTTAGTCTGTCTTCATTGCCACTTTGTATATTGTTGTTATAGCAACTTTTTAGCGGACCAGACATCATTTACATCACTTCCGGTGTTTGCGTTCCAGGGATTTGTGTTGCGCATACCCAATGTGCATTCACACAAACAACTAAGGTCTTTTAATATTTGCCACAGAAGCCACGTAAGTAGACGATCATGAATGCACTATTAAGTAAGTTTTGTATGTTAATTAGGGGGTGTGTCTGTTGAGGTCATGTGACCCTTTGGTATTACTATTAAAAAAACCCTGTTCATCACTTCTACACTGCTTAAGAAAGGCTCATGTAAGAGCCGAAACGTTGAATTTTATGGAATAAAAGATTTTTTTGTCACAATTTGGCTGTGCGGGGGCTGTTTTTTCCTTTGGATGTCTTTTGGAGGACCTGAGGCCCGGTTCTGACAAAGGTGCACCCACCATTTTGGACTGTTTATTTGTGCATATGTGTGTATATATATGTAAAGTAATCAATCACTAGAGTACATAAAACTCTACAAAAGAATAAAATGCATCACTGGTAAAAGTCAGTTTGATACTTTTCACATTTGTAAAGCTGAACTCGTAAAAAACAATTTGAGATACCAGAGACGCTCAATGCGGTTCATACAGCAGCTGCTGTCGGCTCTGGAAAGTCTTTCTTTGAGCAAAAAAATATGCTCCGAGACACAAAAACATTTTTGTATTACATAAAAAAACTTATGTGTCACAAAATGTTGACATCAGTGCATATAACCAGACAAATCTTTGGTAAATATGCAAATACCCTTCCCCAGTAGAACATTTTCTTATCGAGATCCGTTATTTATGATTCTTCCATTTTCTAAAGTGATTATGTTCAATAAAATCACATCTGACTTTATGAATATGAAGACAAAATTCTTCCTGACTCAGTAAAATGTCACCATGTCAGACAGTCTGTGTTTCTAGATGAAATATTGTACAGTAGAAAAAAACAGTGAGGCCAGGAGCATAGATGAGACCTTGAGCGACTGAAATATATTTTATGGTGACTTTTGCTGCATAAACAAGTAATTCAGTTGATGTATAAACTCTGATAATCCCATTAGAGACGTTGTTCCTATTTCCACTATAACCGGTAGGAGTAGAGCCGTTTCCACGGTTAATTACTGTGAAATGAGGCTAAAACTTAATTAGAAAAAATAAGTATGAACATATGTTCCTAGGAATATGAAAAACTAAACAAAAAAATAAAAATTGAATATTTCAGTTTTCACTATCTATTTACAATAAGCTACATTTACTGTTATCTACCGCTCATTTTTTACTTTACTGTGTTAATTGTGTTATTCTTCTGTATTTCTGGTTTTCAGATCTTGGCTTACGTATTCTGACTATCCCTTTGTTTTCAGATTTTGTGCTTTATTTGCTATCTCTGCTGTGTCCCGGACATCTGACCTCTCTTTTGTGTTATTTCTTTGTAAGACTTGTTTCATGTGCTCAATTTGGTGTAGGAAGGAAACGTCAACCAGCTACTGGCCTCTCGTTAGGCTCGTAAGTAGGCAGGTGACAGTTTGGGGGCTCATCTCAGGGCTCACTGCCTTGTTTGTCCTCCCAGTACACAGTCCCTTTATTACTCATCTGTTATAGTGGAAAATTGTAAAATGAAGCATAAACGTTACCCTAGGTTTTTCATGACCTCACTGTTTACCATACTTTTTTTGTAGTTAACAAATTACAGCTGTTAAATTGTCACACCTCCAAAATACACCAAAAACTAATTCCTCTAGAACAGGGGTAGGGAACCTATGGCTCGGAAGCCAGATGTGGCATCTTTTGTTGGCTTCATCTATCTTAGACTGATCACTTGACACAGGCAGCGATGTTACCTCTGCCTACATTTTTTGTGTGACCCAGACTCCATCACCGCCATCATCTAAGCCTGAATCAAAGAGAAAAATGTGGGAGCACAGGAATATGAATTTTTTTTTTTGCTTTGACTACATATCTTCTGTGAACTGTGTGCTGTGTCTACCTGTATATTGGGAGGCATGTGCTGTGGCTAGCTATCTACTTGGGGACATGTGCTGTGGCTACCTATCTACTTGGGGGCATACACTGTGGCTACCAATCTACTTGGGTGCATATGCTGTGGCTACCTATCTACTTGGGGTACGTGCTGGGTCTACCTATCTACTGGGCAGCACGTGCTGTGGCTACCTATCTACTGGGGGTATCTGCTGTGGCTACCTATTTACAGGGAGGCATGTGCTGTGGCTACCTATCTACTGGGGGTATGTGCTGGAGCTACTGGGAGGCATGTGCATATTGTAGGGCTCAAACGGAATGACATTTTAAAATTTGTGCCATTCATGGCTCTCTCAGCCAAGAAGGTTACTGGCCCCTGCTCTAGAATCTCATCTTTCATATTGCATCAGGCTTGTGGTTCTACAGAACCTTAGAATCCGGCAGATCTTACAGACTAAACTGGACCACCTTTGTAAAGTTTGTAAATTTTTAATTTGCTTTCTGATGACCTCGGGAAATATTTGCATTTCCAAAAGATTATTCTGGTGCTACAAATGGATGCTGTTGTTTAAAACTACAGCTAAGCCACCAGGGAGAAATAGATTATCTGTTAATTTCCGGATCTCGTATTGATGGCCTACTGGAGGTCCCTCTTAGTACACATGAAAAATAAAACATCTAAGAGGAAGTGTCTACACTTTGTCTTATTTTTCCAAGCACATGACCTTTTACAATTGATCTTTTGTTATATTCTAGTAGTAAATCATGTGCAGTCACAGGTGTACAAGAGAAACAGCAAAAGTTTCGGAAAACAATGGAGTATTTTTTAAGTTGGATGTTCTATCTAATCTTTTCTGTTTGTTTACATTGGATGGCTCTACCTGTAGAAGTTTGGTTCCACACCCTTTGGAAAGGATCCAGTGTAAACAGGACAGGTACACATTTTATTCTTCCTTTTGGCTCCTGTGAGGTGCGCTCAGAGAAAATACCTGAAAATAGAGCTTGAATATATATATTAAAGTAAATATATAAAGTAACACAAGAAGTACTTAAAAAAAACTTGATATCGTTATTGGTCTCAGGGTTGGTAAGAAAAAGCAACTGTATCTACATTTCCTGAAAGGGTTTAATATTGAATAATATAATTGCATTGTAAATATTAATATTTTTTTTTAGACTTCAGCAAACACAAAGAATATCCTATGGCAAAATAAACATCTGCTACGAGACGAGTGGGTTTTGGCAGATTCCGAGCTATTGTTTAATCAAATATTTCAGGATTACAGAACATCCTGTTGATTAAAAACACTCAATTAAAATATATCTGTGAAAAATTAGAATATTGTTTTAATTTCTCATTCAGTTTCATAAAGCGTAGCTGAAAGTGAGTGCTGCATGAAAAAGCTTTATTCCCAGGGTTTGGTAACTTAAAGTGAACCTGTCATTAGGAATATGATTTTAAGCTGGTGAAAGGTTCCAATAGCCTATGATATGCTGATTTTAAACATGCCTTTCTCAGCGTTCTGAATCATTTCAGTACATTATGTAAGTTTAATTCACATTACCTGGATCCCAGCCAGCAGTGCGTGGTAAGTTCCAGTGGAGAGGGCAGCTGCAGCCTTTTTGTGCCTGTGTCTCAGTCTCCTCTCCTCTGCACTCATGCAGCTCACTCTGCCCCTCCCTACTTCCTGTCATGTGCACTGAGCAGGCAGGGGAGGAAGGGAAATGGTGTGGAATAGAGAAGGAATGCATGAGGAGACACAAGCACACAGGCACAAGCTGCTGCCTTCCCCCGTGACTCACCACACACTGCTGGCAGGGAGCCAGGTAATGTGAATTAAACTCATATAAATTACTGAATTGATGCAGACTGCTGACAAAGGCATTTTTAAAATCAGCATAGCATGGGCTATGGGAACCTGTCACCAGCTGAAAACAACATTCCTGGTGACTAGTTTGCTTTAGTTTTGTGAGACAACCCATTTAAGTTAAAAGGAAAACCTCATATTTAAGGGATTGATGGTCTTTCTTTTCTCCTACAACTAGTGCTGGGAGAACCTGAACCCCAAAGTTCATTCGAAGTTTGAGTTCAGGCTTTGCTAAACCCCCTCCCCGAGCTGATGCCAGCTCTCAAATGCCACTAGCAAAGGCAATAGTGGCATTTAAAACCTGGTACCGCCAAAATGGCAACAGGCAAAATGCCAGCACTGATCATGGGTGTTACTGGTGAGGGTATGGGTCGGGGTTCGGTACCTTGACCCAAACACATTTTTTAAATTTAAAAGGGATGACTCATCACTACTTACAGTACTTACAGTACAACTGCTGTTGAGGAAGGTTTCATCCAAATGCATGAACATAATTGGCCAATTTTACCAAAATGGTTTGAACAACTATTTTTGGCTTACCTATCATTAGAACAAGTCTTCAATATTGCAATTTGGGAGGGGGGTGGTTAACACATAATACCCCCATCAATCAACAGCGCAAAGCAAAAGACTGTAAGGAATTGTGATTTGTAGACCATGAGGTAGCCACAGCAAATGCCATAAAGTCTATTTTGACAGCTAATAGTTGGGTGACACCAAATGTCATCCAGCTAGTGACCTGTTCTTGGAACTTCTTGGAATGCTCCTTTAAAAATCAGATGTTAAGGCATGATAACAATATTTATACTAATGATTATGTGAACCTCATCCTTCCCCAAATCATCTTCATGTCAATATCTCATCAATTATACATTATGGCCATCCAAATGGATGATAAAAGTTCAAAATAATCTTGCCCAGTGGTCCTGCACCTTTTACTGTCTGAAGGTCCGATAAGGAGGCCCTACTATTCCCACCATACCAGGTTTACATTAAATTGATGCTGTAGATGTAAGAACAAGTGTAAATACAGACTCCCCCCTCCCCCCGATGTACAGGTAGTCGGGTGACCCGAGGTTAATCAGGAAGCATAAAACCCATAAGATTCTAATGTGTAGCTATAAATATATTACTGTTGTTTGCACAACACAGTGTGATATAGCGCTCGGCACACAGACCATGTATTATGAAAGCTTCGGGCTATGTGACAAACAAGTGGTCGTAGCCATGTAACACTGAGCACTACATGATTCTTCTTAAAAAGGCACAAATTGTTTCCGAGTGACTCCGGGCCTTTTTTTCCCCTTACAATAATGTGCACGAAATAAAATCCTAGATATGTTCAGTGCGCCTGGAGAATTAATTTGTTTTCAGGTCTCATTGAAGTAAATAAGGATTTTTGCTGTCTCCTCTTTAGTAATGGCTGAACGACCATTCACAGAAAAAAACACGATTTTTTTTAGCAGAAGGAAAGTGTTTTTGTGGCATCTCTGACATATTAGATACATTTTAAGCATAAGTGAAATGGCCGTACCTAAATAAAGACCAAATGTTGCTTATTTTTCTTTAACCATTTGAATACCAGATGTTTTATGCCCTTTTTCCACTGAGCTGTTTATGGCTGGGTTTTTTGGTAAATTAAAATGTGTTGAATTCATTTGGTATATTCATACTGGAGTAGTTGAACTACTTATGAACCCCCATCACTTTAAAAGAGCTTCATGTTACATTGGCACCAGGTCCGGTGCAAGCACAGGGCATACCTGGGCAAGTGTAAGAGCCCAGAGTTTTTGGGGGGACCTACATAAGAGCTGTAAATAAGGAATCAATGGAGTGAGGGGACCTTTACATAAAATAACCATGCAGGGGCTGTTTGGTATAATAAACTGGGAAATATTTTAGGGAACAGGAGACTGTTTTAGTTTCTGAAGTTTAATGCTCTGTTGCCCAGGGCCTACTGAAACCTGGAACTGATTGGCACAATGTTCCGTTGAGTTGCATCCTGGCATTTACTTGCCCTTTCTCAACTCCCTTTCTAGCAGCCGTGCTTCAGTACTCACAGTATTCTGAACAGCGACTACTCTGGCGAGATCTTGGAAGTTGACCGAAAAAGTTGATGATTCTGTAGGCAGCTAAAGGAATTTGATCAGCTGATTGCTTTCTTACTGCTGGTGTTTCTATGGAACAAGCTCCCATTAATCCCCTGGTGGAGGACTAGGACCTCTGTCATACAGACAGTGGGGGTGATTTACTAAGGGCCCGAATCGCGTTTTACCGGCGGGTTCCACAAATGTTTCTGTTTTGCGCCAATTTTCCCTGTATTGCCCGGGGATTTTGGCGCACGCGATCGGATTGTGGCACATCGGCGCCGGCATGCACGCAACGGAAATCGGGGGGGCATGGCCGAACGAAAACCCGACGGATTCGGAAAAACCGCCGCCTTTTAAAAAAAAACAGTATTGCGGGACACACGCTTACCTTCACCAAGTATAGGATTGTGCCCTCCGGCGGGCCTCGGGGAACTTCAGCGCAGCAGCGACACCTGGTGGACGTCGGAGGAACTGCCTTAGTGAATCGCCGGAAGACCCGAATCCACCGCAGAGAACTCTGGATCGTGAATGGACCGGGTAAGTAAATATGCCCCAGTATGTTACAAAAGGTTGGACAACAATGAAATTTGAAGAGAGAAATATTTCTTAATATGCTGACAAAATCTAAACCACTGTAGAGGGAGTCAAAAGCCATCCATGCATGATCTGCTCACATTGAAGTGAACAATTTGATCTGCGTAAGTTCTATCTAAGGGAATGATAAGGGGTTGTATGAGGGTACTTCAGACCCCATCGAAGCCCTGTTCTTGTGATATGTATGATATACCCTCACTGATCAGCAATTTAGGGCCTAACTTGTTTCATGGGAAAACTCCTTTTATGACATAACATAAAAGTTTTCATCTCCAACCAGATATTTGCAGATATTTCAAGCAGCCGATCCTTGGTGGTGCCTATTGTTGCGCCACTGACAATCCAATACTGATGACATGTCCTAGGGAAAAGTCATCAATAATCAATGTTCAAGAGGTTTTCCAGGAACTATAGAAACCTCGGAGGGGCCAGGTCAAAGGTGGAAAATAAATAGATGCATATTTGCTTACCCTGCTCCAACAACAGTTTCTTCGGCCCTGTTCTTACCTGGGTTATAAGGCTCCTTTTGGCCAGTGAGTGACCTCCATTAGACAGCTGTTCATCTGACCATAGGACGTCATTTCCTTTGCTGTCCCCAGCTTCAAGGAGTCCTTTGATACAATAAAATTTCCATCCAGACAAAGGACCAAAAATTAAATTGACAGAAGCCTCCAGGGGGCTTTTTTCCCATAAACCCTGGGAAACCCCCTCAGATCAGAAAACCTGTGTGAAGAGCTACAAGTTATCTTAGACTCTGAGAAGTCTCTGGGGGAGCTAACCCATATAGCTAATAATTAGAGATGAGCGAGCACTAAAATGCTTCAGTGCTCGTTACTCGGGTCGAACTTTTCCTGATGCTCGAGTGCTCGTATCCAATAACGAACCCCATTGAAGTCAATGGGAGACTCGAGCATTTTTCACTGAAGGAACACATTGAAAGAAGAACACTGAAGAACACATTGCAGATGTTTGCAGATGTTTTCACTGAAAGAACACATTGAAAGAACATAGTGAAGAACACATTGCAGATGTGTGTCTTCGCATAAGTTAGCAGATGTACGGAACATCTGCAATGTGTTCTTCACTGTGTTCTTCACTTAAATGATCCTGTGTTCACTGTGTTCACTGTTTTCATTGTATTCTTCACTGTTCTTCACTGTGTTTCGTTAAGTAAAAGCTCGATCTCGAGCCGAGATACTCGTCCGAGCAGCGAGCCATTTCGAGTACGCTAATACTCGAACGAGCATCAAGCTCGGACGAGTTTACTCGATCATCTCTACTAATAATACAACCAACACAACTCTCTATAAGTTAGAAGTTTGTCTACTCTATAGCACCGGCCATGTTTGCTGATGACCCAAATAAAAACTCCATTTTAACAGAAATATCATTACATTAATGTCACAAAGGATTTACTTTGAAATTTCGATGTTCTTTAATCATGTAGACCATCCACGCTTCTATTTGCAACACTCAAGGTGACAACTACAAAATACATTTTTCCTGGCTGCCATCATGAATTTCCTTTTTCCATCTACAGGATGTTTCTAGACAGACAGATAGACAATATACTGGTTTGTTGATTGGTTTAGTCATTGTGGGATGTGAAAAGACTCTTAAAGGGGTTTGCTCATGAAAGAAAGTCCTCAAATTTTAATCCCCTAGTGATGCTTGCAGAATAAAGCTCATTTTTAACACCTTACTTTATAATTTTAGTCTGTTTTATTGCTGTTTTAGCTCCTATCACTCATGGTGGTCAGTGTAAGATTCCAGAGTGTGAGCGGGGACTTTCAAAGCAGACACTTTATGATCCCTCTGTGCTGCGAGATGCTGTGTGCTGACAATGTGCTCAGATTATCCAGGGTGCTGGGTTTATCTACAATTTTATTTATCTTCTGAACATACCACTAATTTCTGATACATAGAAAAAGAGACATGAGATGGATGAGAGATGATGAGATTCATGAGATGGATATAACACACAATGACAGCACTGCTACATCTCAGCTAAAACACAACAAATGAGCTGTGCTATATGCCTCCCTCCCCTGGGTAAATACCTTATCTTATCTATACCTTGTAGAGTAAACTCTGCATGCTGCTATTTGCCCGCAGGAAGTGTTTGTGTCTGAGCTGGTCTTGTAATGCAGAAGGCAGGGCGAGGCAGAGAGCACTGCAGTGTGCAGACAGAAGAAGCTTTCTCTCCTTCCTGACCATAGTCAGAAGATTTACAGTCGGATCCCGGGACAACTGAAATTATATACACCAGAATTGATAGAGACAGGCTACATCTGTGAATTGCTATATTTTAGTTGATAAAAGGGAATTCGAGAATGGGGCTTATTTAGTAAGGGTCCGCTGACACACTTTCATTGGACTTTCTGATGTTTTCAGGTTTTGCACGGCTGTGACAGGCATTTAACAGGGGATTGTGTTGCACACAATCGGATTGTGGCGCAGATGCAACAGCTTTCATGTGACAGAAATCGGACAATCCAACGGATTTGGACTGAGCTTGAGATTTCAATTTCAAATTGTGTCACAAGCCCAAGCACTTACATGCACAAGGAAGAAGAAGGTGAACTCCGGCGGACTTGAGCACGATCTTTGCGGCAAAGTCCATGATCGTTGGACAATGCACTTACGGACAGGTAAGTTAATGTGGCCCAATGTGTTATTTTGTTATCCAGAGTATATCTAAGAATTGGGAATACCCCTTAACTCAAACTCAGTTTATTGTGGATACAGATTTGTAATATCTCTTATGGGTCACAAAATATTAACACAGAGATTCTCCATTATAATTATTTCTAATGCACCTTATTGGCTAACATGGAAGATGGGGACATATTTTTTTCAGCTATCTGCCCAAAAATTTTAACTGAAATTCACTTTGCTAAATTAAAACCACTGCCGAAATCAATTTGGAATTTAGAAATAAACTGATTTTTGGAGGTCAGTTCAGTGACAAATTTTTATTTGTTGATTTATTTTTTAATAAATCACTAAAAATGTACGATACTAGCAAAGCTACGGCTCTACGTCGGCCTACCTCCTAAATAAGATTCCAATCACGCTGTTATTTTTGAATTGAAAATTTCAGGCTGTGGACACTGTGAGGCTGCACCCACTAACATAGGGAACCACTAGAACAAGGTCACCATGAAGAGGTTAGTGGCTTATACAATTGGATCAAAATGTAATTACCTCAGGTCAGTTTTGTTAATGTAACCTAGTGGCAATAGATCATTGTATGACATGTGCATGTGTGGGCCAGATCTTTCTCTCTCCAAATGTTGTTACCACCTAAATTACTTGAGTGAATTGACAATTATTTTGAAAAAAAAATTGCATTACAGAGATTAAGGGATCGGGAAGGGATCTTTTATTACAAAATGTAATCTTTTTACCCACGTAAACAATTAATTAATAGCCATGTACTACTGAGGACCTTCTCAGCCTCAGTTCTATATAAGATGTAGTTACCGTTCATAGTTTGTACAATTGAAAAAAAGACACATTCAAGTTCAAATTCAACCAAGAAAGGGAAGGGCTTTGATGAGGAAGGTCTTTTAGGGAAACAATTCTATATAACATAACCATCAACAGTTATTTAGATGTAGAAAGGCATCTAGACCATTCTTGAAGCTCTCTGCTGTCCCTGCTGTGACCAGCGCTTGAGGCAGGCTATTCCACAGATTGACAGTTTTAACAGTAAAAAAGCCCTGTTGCCTCTGATGATTAAGCCTTGTTTTCTCCAGATGGAAACAGTGTCCCCTCGTCTTTTGATTTGAGTTAACCTGGAACAACTTTCCAACATATTTTTGTATGGACCATTCAAATATTTCTATAAATGAATCATGTCCCCTCGTAGTCGTCTCTTTTCCAGACTAAATAAATATTGATCTTGTAATCTTTCCACATAACTGACCCCCATTCTCCTTATCAATTTTGCTGCAGATGCTATAGACTTGGTTGTCTCTATAGTCTTAAGTAACCATTTTCATAACTGCTGTATCAGTTACCATCATATGTGGTATATTCTTAGATTATTGCATTTCCGAAGTCTATTACTCCTAACGCACTGGAATTCCATTGGGGACGAGCTATTCAGTTCATTTCCAAGTTGTGCCGGATGCAAAGCAATGTAAATGTGGCAAAGGTCAACTATTGATTTCATCTAAAATTTATGGGATCCTGGAGAGACAGACACCTCCAGAATACAGATGGGAATTGGTGGCTGAAAAATCATTCATCATTACGGAGTGGTATTTGTGAAGTAGTAGTAGTATTGCAAATTTATACTTTTTCTTCTGAATTAATAATACAGGCGGTCCCCTACTTAAGAACACTCGACTTACATACGACCCCTAGTTACAAACAGACCTCTGGATATTAGTAATTTATTGTACTTTACTCCTAGGCTACAATACCTAGGTGTCTGTAATGAAGCTTTAGTGTTAATCTTGATTCTTATGACAACCCAACATTTTTAAAATCCAATTGTCACAGAGACCAAAAAAGTTCTGCCTGGGATAACAATGATAAAATATACAGTTCCGACTTACATACAAATTCAACTTAAAAACAAACCTACAGACCCTATCTTGTATGTAACCCGGGGACTGCCTGTACTATAATATTCTTAAACTGAGAACCAAAATTTTTCTAGATCTACCACAATTTTCGTGATCAAATTCCAAATTTGTCTCCCTTCTCGAAGGTCCTCCATCAAGTCCATGTTATGACGAGTCTCGCAATATATGGCTGTAGGATGACACTGACCCTGGTGTTTAGAAATCCTACACTAAAACTCCTCTCAGTCGTTTCATCCTCGGTAACTCTCCTGAGGCCTCCTAAAATCTCTGCTGGACGTATTTTACTGATCCTGAATTTCATAACTAAACTGGGTGTTGTTACAGGACAGTACAGGTCAGGCCCCAACTGAGCTGTCTGGAGCACGAGAGAAGCACAGCTAGGGATAATCACTTGAAAACTAACCAAAAGCTCACAGAAGAGAAACTTTTATACAAAGGGTTTTGGTGTAAACAATTTACTGAGATCAAAAGACGTCTGTAGGATAGAGTTTTTCTTTATCCAGAGAGATTTTCGCTTTTATACTGTATAAACACAGTTGAAGAGGGGCTTCCAAGATCAGCATATTGATGTAGCTCCTTAAAATAGACCATTGTTATCAGACAGTTTAGGGTCTAGCTCTCAACATCGCTATTGTGCTTAAAGGGGTTGGCCACTTTACATAACTGTTCATGTAATATGTGTGTGTCTGTGGGGGAAGGGAGGAATATATAAGATAATTTACCAGTATATTAGCTCTTAAATGTTCGTGTAAAGTGAAGCCTTCTGGTTCAGGAATACATCTTAACTCATCAGCAAGTAATTTCTATCCATAAAATGGCAGGAGATGGAAGGTCATGTGATCCTATTCTTTCATGACCAATCTACCTTCCAGGACCGTAAGCTTTATTCATGAATACTGTCATAAGGTCCTGGAAGGGAAATTGGTCATAGACAGTTCGAGATCAGATGACCCTTCACCTCTTGCCATTTTATGGACAGGAATGACAGCGGATAAGGTAAAAGACATTACGGAACCTGGGACTTGACTATACTTTGAAGGAAAGTGGTGCAGAACATGTGTGGTAATGAGCAGACTCGAAATGCAATATTTGGGTCCGCAACGAATATTACGGGTTCAGGTCCCCTAGACATGAACATGGATTTCAAGTCCATGTTTGAGGTTAGCATTTGACCCAAAAGTTCATCAGTAACATACGCGATCAGTGCTAGCAAACTCATTTAAAGGGTTAACACGAGGCACGTTCTTCATGAATCTGGACCCATCTGCACTGCCTTGGAAGTGGGCACCATTTTTTGGTGCACATTGTTCATGCTACAGAATTGTGGTGCACGCCGGACAGAATTGTGGTGCCCGGTCCAGTAACAGTCCCTTCAGGTGCACATTTTTCTGTCTTGTCGGACACAGAGCAGCCGCGACACAAAAATGGCGCATACACTTTATAATTACACGTGCAAGAGTTTTCATGTTCTTTCCAGTGCAAAATCAGAGAGAAAACTGGTGCAAACACTTTAATAAATGTGGGCAATGGTATGCAGCTCACCCAGCAAAATATAAACCCTTACAAAAAATATATAATCGAAAAACTTAGTTTATATAACTAAACTAACGATAAAAAAATGGGTACAGCTTTATTTTATTTACAATGTCTCAAAAGGGTTCTTTGGACGTACAATAGAATTTTTTTAGTGATTAGATTTCTAAGAAATATGTGGGCTTCTTATTCCTTTTTTTATAAAATCATTAACATGAAAGTATTATCCTGGATCTAATGCAGATATTACTTATTTATATTCCTGAGGTCTTCTTTCAAGAAGAGAAAACTTTTCTTCTGCGCATCATATAGGCATTTCAGCCGCTATACTGAAGCCTCCTCTGATCTTCTACGTAATCATCCTTATACCTCACATCATTATACAGGCTGTCAGTCATGTGTATAGGAGTAACTCATACACACACAGGCTGCAGGGGCACCAGCAAGCACATGGAGGAGCCATTACACCATTATACCTCACATCATTATACAGGCTGTCAGTCATGTGTATAGGAGTATCTCATACACACAGGCTGCTGGGGGCGCCAGCACCAGGAAGCACATGGAGGAGCCATTACACCATTATACCTCACACCATTATACAGGCTGTTAGTCAAGCACTGGGGGTGTGGCTGTGCCTCCCACATAAGAATAAGCTGGACAGCTTGAATATGATAATGACTCATTGGACATTTCACAGGTCATTTGCATAAAGCTTTAGGACCTCATTGCTTAAGTTTACAGGCATGTAGAGGGACAATGAAGGGATAGAGGCAATGCTCTCTAATGGCAGTTTATGAAACTATATTTAGATTAGGGGATTAATTTGCCTGACGGGTTCTCTTTAAGGTAGTTGCAGGAACAGTACATTATAAAACCACAGGGGTTTTCAAGAAAATTCTTTGAAAAAAAAATTGGGGCACATTTACTATAGACCCCTGCGCCAGTTTTCTGTTGGTCTTTGCACATTATTTCTAGTGCAAACTGCTTGCACAAGTATTTAAAGAAAATCTACCACCAGGATTAAGGTTTGTAAACCAAGCACACATACATGCTGGTGTCTGCCCTCTCTCTCAGGACTAAATCTTCTTTAAAGGAAATCTATGACCAGGATGCAGGTTTGAAAACCAGGCACCACTGACAAACTGGTGTGTGCCCCCTCTGGCAGGATCTGCTCTTCCTTTAGCTTCTTAGGACCTTGTTCTTAGGTTTGAAAAAGTATGCAAATTAACCTGAGGGGCTCCAGGCTCAATAGATGTCAATGGATTTCTTAAAAACAAAGGCATAAAAAGCTAAAAGAAGAGCAAATCCAGAGAGCACACACCAGAATGTCAGTGTGCTTGGTTTACAAACCTTCCTCCTGGTGGTAGATGTACATTAGGTTTCGTAAGCCCTTGTTTTAACCAAAAAAAGGTTTTGAAAATTATGCAAATGAACCGGAGGGTCTCTTGGCTCCATTGACATCTATTCAAAATTCATCAAAATTCATCATGATAAACCAGAAACGCTTACTCATAGATCCAGGTACCGGGACTGTGGCATCTTCTTATATTTTTTATCCATGGCCTCCTTCCATTTAAAAATCAATTTATTATGCTAATAAGCCAGAAGGGCTCTGGGTAGTGTTACCAGAGCCCCTTCATGCTGT
>CM033645.1:5399958-5513934 GCA_019512145.1 Engystomops pustulosus
CGTGTATAATTTGGCCTGATCTCCCTATGGAGACACAATCGGTTACACATTCTTTTAAGAGAAAACTTCTTGCACGGTTATTTAAGAAGTGTCCAACACACTTGCGTTTTGAGGCGCACCTGCACTATTCTTCATGTGTCATTAATTTCTGCACTGCGTGGGGCGCTCCGCTGCATGGTGGGACCCTGCACTACATTTATCATGCAAAATCTGACAGAAGTGTGTTAAATGTTAAATGTGCACCACAAAAAAGTAGGTGGACTCTGTCGGGGCAGTGCAGGGGTGCCAGATTCATGAAGAACAGGCGCCAGAATCTGGCGCCCCCTGCACACTACACAGGTAACTGCACATAGAACACACTGCCCTGTTCTTAGTAAATGTCGGCCAACACCCCCCATAAGGTCTTTTCTTAATAAAAATATTCTATACAACCACTCGGCAATCACATATGTACAAAAAAAGAATAAACTGCAACCAGCAGAGTTTCTTTCTTTTCTTATTTGCATTTGAGTCTTGTCTTTAATTTGGTATGAAAAATCTTACATGGTATAATTAAAGACCGCGCTGATCCCGAATATTTCCAGTAAACGTTAGGTCTGTGAACCGCACAGCCTTGGTTTGTAACATGCATATGTCAGAGCAGTAGTTTACCCAGAGATGTGTTGTCCAAAAATCCACTTGATATACAGGTGTTCTGGGAAGGTCAATGACTTAATTACTGAACAATGGGAAGGCGCTGCTGGTTGTCTCCATCGCTGAAATCTGACTATTCCAATGCCAACGAGAACTAAAAAGCTAATGTTATAAAGCTATTTTGTTAATCAGGTCAATTCTTTATATTTTTAAACAGTACAAAACGCAGGAATATTTACCAAAAAATGCAATGTCACAAACACAACAATACAGTATCAGCAACAACAGTACAATAAAGCACAATAATGCTCTAGATTTCTATTATAAATGATCTATGAACAAGCAAGAGGCCAGTCCCATCAAGATGAATTCCAAGGGAAAACACAGTGGGGGTCATTTACTAAGGGCCCGATTCGCGTTTTCCCGACGTGTTACCCGAATATTTCCGATTTGCTGCAATTTTTTCTGAATTGCCCTGGGTTTTTGGCGCACGTGATCGGATTGTGGCGCATCGGCGCCGGCATGCACGCGGCGGAAATCCGGGGGCGTGGCAGAACGAAAACCCGACGGATTCTGAGAAACCGCCACATTTTTAAAAAAATGTGTCGCTGGACATGCGCTTACCTTCACCAAGAATAGGGTCGTGAACTCCGGCAGACCTCGGCGGACTTCAGCGCAGCAGCGACACTTGGTGGACGTTGGAGGAACTGCCTTAGTGAATCGCCGGAAGACCCGAATCCACCACAGAGAACGCGCCACTGGATCGCGAATGGACCGGGTAAGTAAATCTGCCCCACAGTGTTTCAATTATACAAAATATAATTTTTTCAATTTTGCAATACATAGAATACATAAATACTTTACATACTTATGAATAAATCTTCAGTTGTGGTTATTTGGCCTCAAATGATAACAATTCAGCCACAATTTACAAGCAATATATATATGTATATATTATACGCCGTAATCGACATGACTAGAATATAGATAACACATTGGGGCTCATTTACTGAGGGTCTGTCGGACGCACTTTCATCAAGTTTCCCCGACGATTTCCGTTTTGCGCTGTATTGCCCTGGGATTTTGACGCACGCAATCGGATTTTGGCTCATCGGCGCCAGCTTGCACGTGACAGAAATCGGACAACCTGACGGATTCGGACAAACCTCAGAATTTAAAAACCAGATTGTGTCACAAGATCAAGCACTCACATGCACCAGGAAGAAGCAGGTGAACTCAGGCGGACCTCGGCACAGCAACGACACATGCAGGAACTCGGGCACACGATCTAGATGAATTGCACCGGACCCGAATACTCGTCGGACAACGCGCCGCGGGATCGTGACAGGACCGGGTAAGTAAATCTGCCCCATTTCTTTATGGTACGGTGAAAGCCTTGGAAAAAAATGCTAAAAACCATAAACAAGAATTAATTATTTTTTTAACCACCATCAAGAATGAGTTGATAAAATCTGATTATTAGATATTGAACCCCCTGAAAAGTGGCTCTCATCCGCAAAAAAAATAATCCCCCATATCCAAATTGCAAAAGAAAATAAACATTTTATAGCCTGTAACATGTGACAATGCATAATCTGCTCTGAATGGCGCTGCTACCATTCTATGCCGGCCGTGTGCCCATACAGAAGTCACCACCACATATGGGGTACCCTCATACCTGTGAGAAATTGGGTATCAAACTTTGTGGAGTTTTTAGTCATTTAATACTTTGTGAGAGTTTAATTTTTAGCCAAAATTAATGTACTGTCTAAAAAAAATTACAGCTTGTAAATATTACTTCCATTTTGTTCGAAATCCCTTCTTTAAAGTTAAAGTTTATTTTTTACACATTGAGGGGTGTAGTTTCTAAAATGGCATGATTTACAGGGTTTTACTGCTATTTAGGCCTCTCAAAGTTACTTAAAGCTGAGCAGGTGCCTCTAAATAAGGGTTTTTGCGATTTTCATAAAAATGAGAAAAATTGCACCCAAAATTCTGAACCTCCTGACAACCTAGAAAAGAGAGAGGAGGCATAAAAACCCTGTGCCGATATACAGTAGACATTAGGGAAATGTTAGTAATAAAGTTACTTGGGTGCTGTCAATATCCGCCGAAAAGCAGAAAATTTAGAACTTTGAAAATGAATAATTTTTAGAAATGTTTGCCTTCTATAATTACATTTTATAAAATCAGGTCCTAAAATGGCTTAGACCAGAAGGGGTTAATGTATTTTATTATTTATTGGGCTACCATAAAAATTGTTGTATGACACTTAAAACAGTCTCCTATATGGCTCATCATTTCTGTTAGTTCAGCTTTCTGTCCATTCTGATCAGATATCATCTTGCTTTCTAGGTCTATTTTACTGCATCCTGCATAATACCTTTACAATGCAGGACATAGAGAGTTAGATACAAAACCGTCTCTGCCTGCTGGGAGGACAGTGAGGAGAGTGAACAGTTTTCTTCTACATTATTATCACTCATTATTTATAGAGTGTTGAATCCGAACGCGGAGACTGAACTTCTGGCTGGAGTCCAGGTTTGGTGTCACAAATTCACAATGTTCAGTATGAACCCAAACACTGAAGTTCGCTTATGCTCACCCCTAGTATTTTGGTTACATTTGGTTACATTTGATGGTCTTCAAGGTTGGATATTACATTATATATCAATGATGTGTCCTCTCATACACATATTTCTATATTAAATAGAAAAAAAATATATATGTATAAAATTAACACTAACATAAAATTCATTTTTTTTAGACTTTTTGGTTGCAAATGTTTTTAAATCCACATGGACACAAGCCTTGTGGAGGGGACGGGGGGGTTATGTACAGAAGTGGCCACTACTGTAAATTTTGGACATATGCATTTGAGGCAGTGGCCTGCATTTTTAACTACAAACCCCAGGGAGATGGTGACATATGTGGCAACACAATGGGCCATTCTATCACTAAATTGGGGCCATGCTGGGCATTTTATCACTGAGTGGGTGCTCTTATGGGCACTTTGTTACTGAGTGGGGGCCATGCTGGGCATTTTATTACTGAGTACAGGCTTTCTGATCATTTTATTACTAAATAGAGCAGCATTTCCAATCCTAGGCTTATACTCGAGTCAATGGGGCACATACATCATAAGTCGGGCTTTGTCTGTCTGTTTTTTGGGACTTATCTTGGCTTTTTTGCCGGTCAGATGTATATTGGTGGTTTTTCCTTATTGACACATGTGGAATTTGGTCTTTTGGGAATTTCAAAAATGTAAGAAAAAAATCAGCAAAAATAAAGATACATGTTGACGATAATTTTTTTACATTTTACATTTTTACATGAATTTTATAATATTATTATGATTTTTTTTCTTTTACAGAGATTTAACCTACAGTTTAAGGAGTTGAATAGACCACCAGCAAATGAAACTATACATCTCACACAGCAACAGGGAATTAATGGTGACTTTGCACATCTTATACAATTTCTCTCTTGGGAAGAGATAAAGCAAAACATTATTTTCTGTGACATTTCATCTTTCATCTAATTTCTTAACATTTGCGCATGGCTTAGAGGAGCTTGTTGTGGAATAATGTTTCTATAACTCCACCATCGCTGTACAAATAAATGCTGCATTAAGCCGTAATTGATGTACGGCAAAGGGTTATGCGCCATCACGGTAATAAGTGTCGAAATCATCCACACAACCAGACGTTATAGTTCATGTGGAAACAAATAATGTCTCAATGATGCAAAGTAAGACACAATATTCCTCCTCTAAATCGCTGTTCCGGGACTGGATTATTATAAATTGCACATCTGTGTCTTCGCCCTTCTGTGACTGGTTCATCTACCTGTTTACCAGTCTATGGATTATCTGGTTACTGTACCTATCTCTGTGTAGTTACATGACTATGTGTCTATAATATGGGTGGTTACCGGTTTTTATTTTGCCATGTGCCGTTTACCGGACTATGTAACTATTTATGAATGATTTATCAGTATAATTACCTATATGTAAGGATGAGCTGACCCTGACAGGTTTGCTGAGTTGACACACTACACGGGTAAACTGCACATGGTACAGACTGCACTATTTTTGATAAATGTGGGCCGTTGTCTTCTAATTTGATTTGCCATGAAATAACATTTCACCATATATTTTGTATTTGCCATTAATCTATTTATTAAAAACAATTATGTACAGGCGGTCCCCTACTTAAGGACACCCGACTTACAGACAACCCCTAGTTAAAGACGGACCCCTCTGCCCCCTGTGACCACTGGTGAAGTCTCTGGATGCTTTCCTTTAGTCCCAGACTGCAATGATCATCTGTAAGGTGTCTGTAATGAAGCTTTATTGATAATCCTTGGACCCATTACAGCAAAAAATTTTGAAACTCCAATTGTCACTGGGGCAAAAAAAATTTCTGTCTGGAACTACAATTATAAAATATACAGTTCCGACTTACATAGAAATTCAACTTAAGAACAAACCCCAGGAACCTATCTTGTATCTTACTCGTGGACTGCCTGTACTCTCTAAGTTATCTCTTTTTCCAACTAAATCTAATTATATGCTTTATCAATACTTCCTATTAGAGATGAGTGGACCCAACTTATGCATTCATGTTTGGGGTTCGGCCCTTGCTCCCCAGACATATTGCTAGATTGGCAGCGAAACAGCCATTTCAGCAAATTGACACCATGGCTATGATTATCTAGGGGTGTCCCTGATGTCCCCCTCAGCAATAATAGCCATGGCTAGTAGGTATGGGCATCAATTTGCCCAATTGGCACCAATTGGGCGATTTGGCCGCATCATGAAGGCCAAACCCCAAACTGGAGCGCAAGTGTTGTATCCACTCATCTCTACTCCCTTTAAATTTAATGTCTCTCCGTGGTAGCCTCTCCAACTCCGGGACATCCTTTTTTATGAATTGGTGAACATTCCACATATCTCCAAAACCAATTCTTGGTGAAATTTCGTCCCTTCCCTGTCCTGAGAGCCCATACTTCTTATAGACCTTCTAGCTGTCGAGGCAGCTGTTGGACCTCAATGTGTTAATCATGCAAGGCAGTATTGACTTGATTGGTTGCTCATCTCATCTCACGCTTATCTATTCATCCAAAACGCGTGGGAAAAGGTGAGAAAGAACACAAACATAACAATGGTTCATCTCCTTACTATGTATGAATATGTATCAGTCTTTTTACCTTTCTATGAAGGATTTACATACCAATGTATGACTGGGTTACCATTCTATATATTTGTCTATGAATAGATCATCTGTTTCTATGCACCTATGTATATGGCCGTCATTGTTTATAGTTATTTTCCTGTCTATTGTCAACTGTCTGCGAAGGGCTTAAGTGTCCATTGTGTGTCCTATGAATGCTTTCCCTGGCTTTTTTATGCTTTTTTAACTGTTTACTAGTTTAGTTTCTGCCCTTTGCAGATTTTACAAGTCTTTTTTGCCGACTATGAATGGTCCACCTGTCTATTACTTACTCTGGAAGATAGAGATGAAACCAGCTGTGTCAGATTTTATTTTTATAGTTTTTTTATGGCTATTGTGTTTGTTGAATATGGAAAACAAAGAGCTTTCTATAAAAGTTACTTTTATTCAGCTCTTTCTCTCATTCATTAGTTTAATTTAATAGTTTCTAACAAACACAATGGTTTCAACGTGGGATTTTCTCATCAATGTAACCGAACACAATAGATTGGATAGAAATATAATGGAACTAAAAAGTGACTATACAAATCTGAATATCTTTTATTGAGGTATTGAGGTTAAATTTCCCAAAAAACTTTCATAGTTCACATATCTGGTTATATACAGCCATGAGTTGAGGTAACAAAGTTATAATTTTAAGATATAACTGCAAGACACTATTAATTGACCCTTATGCTCCATGCACAGGCCGGGATATGGGAAGTATGCTGGAGAGGAGAAGAGAAGGCTCTATCTTTTTTACTGATACGGCACGAAACGGTGAACACAGGCACGCTGCGCGCATGCCGGCGCCGATGCGCCACAATCCGATCGCGTGCGCCAAAATCCCGGGGCAATTCAGGTACAATCGGCGCAAATCGGAAATATTCGGGTAACACGTCTGGAAAACGCGAATCGGGCCCTTATTAAATGACCCCCAATGTGTCAGTTGTGAGGTGCACCTTGGGACCAATGGCATTCATTGCACAGTGTGCACCTGATTTTAGCCACAACTAGAGATGAGCGAATATACTCGTCCGAGCTTGATGCTCGTTCGAGCATTAGCGTACTCGAAATTGCTCGTTGCATGGACGAATACTTCGCCCGCTCGAGAAAATGGCATCTCCCGCCGTTTTGCTTTTTGGCGGCCAGAAACAGAGCCAATCACAAGCCAGGAGACTCTGCACTCCACCCAGTATGACGTGGTACCCTTACACGTCGATAGCAGTGGTTGGCTGGCCAGATCAGGTGACCCTGGGATAGACTAGCCGCTGCCCGCGCTGCTCGGATCATTCTGTGTCTGGATGCCGCTAGGGAGAGAGATGAGCGAACATACTCGTCCGAGCTTGATGCTCGTTCGAGCATTAACGTACTCGAAACTGCTCGTTGCTTGGACGAATACTTCGCCCGCTCGAGAAAATGGCATCTCCCGCCGTTTTGCTTTTTGGCGGCCAGAAACAGAGCCAATCACAAGCCAGGAGACTCTGCACTCCACCCAGCATGACGTGGTACCCTTACACGTCGATAGCAGTGGTTGGCTGGCCAGATCAGGTGACCCTGGAATAGATTAGCCCCTGCCCGCGCTGCTCGGATCATTCTGTGTCTGGATGCCGCTAGGGAGAGAGCTGCTGCTGGTCAGGGAAAGCGTTAGGGTGTTCTATTAGCGCTTCTTGCTCACCTCCTTTGGTTCCTCTCTGCCACCCATTGGTTTTAAGCCTGAGTCCATTTGGGGTATGTTGCCAAGACACTCTCTAGCCTGCCGCTGCTGCCGCTGCCTCTCCATAGTCCCCTATGGTGTCAGGGTCAATTATTGGATGTTTTAGATGCTATCTAGCCTCATTCGGTCACTCTGTCATTGCCATGCTGTTGCCCATACTTTTGGCATAATGGTGCGATTAAGCAGCCTCAGAGGCATCCATGCATGCTGCCCCTGCTGTTTCCTGTCTATTTCCATGGTGTTTCCATCCTTTTCTAAGGTTCCCAGGTGCTTGTCCAAGCTTCCCTGTGCAGATCCTTGGTCCCCTTGAAAAATGCTCGAGTCTCCCATTGACTTCAATGGGGCTCGTTATTCGAGACGAGCACTCGAGCATCGGGAAAAGTTCGTCTTGAATAACGAGTACCCGAGCATTTTAGTGCTCGCTCATCTCTAGTCTCCTTCTATCTACCCGTTGAGAGTCTCTGCTTCACGTCTGACCCAACACACGGGATTGATCTAGCTGAGAGATTCGTGGATTACCCAAACCATCAAACACTAGGTTGATTGACAGTGAGAGTCTGATTACCCCACGGCACACACAGTGATTGACAGGTGATGAGTCCTGATTACACCGCCTCACAAACGTGGTCATGGACAGTGAGAGGAGGCCTGACTAACCACCGCCACACCACGTGATTGACAGTGAAGAGTCCTGATACCCGCCCACACAGGATTAATTGACAGTGAGAGTCGCTCTATGTTTACAAATCAAAACGGATTAGAGTCAGAAGGTCAAGAGTTAGGGGAGGACGGTAGAATCAGTTTCACAATGGCTAAACAAAACACTACAAACTTTAATAGATGGCGAAATTAACAACCCTTAGCGAAGTGTCAGGAGCTTGGGATTCATAGGTAGGCACCATCTCTAATTGCTGAATGGTACAGCGAACCTTTAAGATGCATTTAGGGAACTTGTATTACATCTGGAAAATCTTTAATACCATTAGGCCCCTCAGGATCCCATTAACATTAAGGCCATCCTATCCCAAGGAAGCTACAGCCAAAAGGAGAGGGGAGTCATAGTGGCGCCATATTAATCAAGTGTATAAGTATCATGTTACTTGTGAAAAGGCCCAGTTTAGGGGTGGTCAACCAATTACTATGCGGGTCCACCAGGATGCGTGCTTCTCTTGAAGGGATGTTACGGGTGTGGTGGAACCCAAATAAGGGATAAGTCTAGAGAGTCAGGATTGCAGGAACGTTAGATTTTATTGTACTGAAGAAGATTTTCAGCGGTGAAAAGCAAAAAAAGCAAAGGAGAAGGCTTTGATTTCAGATCTCCTTCTGACAGAGTTGTTTCTATGCTGAGGAAAGGCTGGGCTATGATAGTTGCCCCTTCTCTTTCTCAGAAGGATGGACAATGTTCAAGGCTATGAGCACCAGGGTCAATGGCAGAGTAGGTCCATCTCAGGATTCTGTATTATGATTGTTGAGTTAGTAAGACTTGGAAATGTTTTCTCCTCCATGCTCTGGTCCCTAACTGCAAAAGTCTATTAAGAGGATGGAAGTTATCGGCTATTTAAGAGTCCTCTTCTAGTTCAGGCCAAAAATGGGGACACAGCATTCTCCCATAGACATTGCCATTTTACTTTAAAAGATCATTATGTGGGCAGCAAGTTTCTAAAGTGTGTGTAAAAACTTTTCCAAAACAGCACCTGTCATTTCAAGTTTCATTGTTTCTGGCTGTATGTTGCTAAACAAGTCTGTTATTTCCTATCTTCACAAAACCCAATTCCTCTTATAGCTGTGGGATGGGAAAATGCTAGCTTTATATTAGTTAGAGATGACAAAGTATAAGAAATGTCCCTTAAATGGTCCTTTAACCCTTTATACAGGTCTAACAGATACAGTCCTAGGAAAACATAAGGGGAGATTTTGTAATTACCATGTAGCGTCCAGTCGTGATCCCGCGGAACGTGTCGACGAGAGGATTAGGTAGGATTGTAAATGGGCCGCTCCGGGCGCCGATATCCAGCAGGTGTCGCTTGCTTGTGCCGAGGTCCGACGGGAGTAGAGTCCACCTTTCTTCCACTTGGTGCATTGTAAGTGTGTGATCTTGCGACAAAATCGTTTCTTTTAAATTATCTGAGTTTTTTCTGAATCCGTTGGGTTGTCAGCGGCCAGTCCCCCTGGATTCTGAAAGCCGGCGCCGGATGCGCCACAAGTCGATCACGGTGCGCCACAATCATGGGTCAATTCGGCGCCCCAAACGGAAATATTCGGGAAACATGATGAAAAAGTGGCGTTACGGCCGTTAGTTAATGAGACCTTATGAATAACAAAAAGCACTTTATTTATTAGATTATATGTCAGTTAACCCTTTGAGATCGATTGTGGAATTAAGTAAGACTAAGAAGAGTGCGAGGTTTTAGGGGAAATATTGATTGTTGTCCACCAACGACCATAGGGCAATGATCCTTGGTAACGGTCCATACATTGGATTGCACTGGCAAATGAAGATTTTACAGACTTGTAAGTGTTGTAAAGATTGAGTCTGAGTCACATGCATCTTACTAACCACGATGGCAAGGATACCTATTCGACTCACACGCATACTCATGTACACTCTTGTTCCCTGTGACGACGCTCGTCGGGAAAAGCATCAGCGTCGGTGCGGCGTGACTTTGAGAAAAGAAGTAGTATATTTCCCAACTTCAACTTCCACATTACGGTAATGTTGATAATACAAAATCAAGTATGATTGCTTAATAAAGGCCTTGAAAAATGGCTGTGTGATACCGTTATCTGAATCATTCCTTCATGGCATGTAATAGAAAGGGAAAAAAGGGAAAGTTTTTCAAGCTTTCGCTATCAGGGGTTGAATTACCAAAGATGAATGGCAGGAATTGGTGCTAAGCTGAGTCAATCTTTGCAGATGGTGGAGCGTAATTCTGTCTCCTTATTATCGGGGATTCATTTGCCGCGCCCTAATGACAATTCAAAAGGCTGGGGCAAGAGTAAACCGTGTCATAACATCGCAGAGAACAGTGTTTGTCCTCCTACCACTTATGGCGGCCGGATGTATGTAGTTTACAGCCCCTGTAGTTTGATCGGATTGAACCGGTCGTGCCATAAAAAAGCCATAATATCTAATACGTCGTGTGGCGCATACATATAAATATATGGTCATAGGGTAAACTGGACGAGGAAAGTGTTGGTCTAGGGTGGAGAGCTGTACTAAAATACCATATAAAAGATTGATATAGGGGAGAGTTTACTGTTTTTCAATCTATATAAGAGGCCGCACAAATATTATTGACCTGTCCAGAGACGATCATTAAGATGTGAGTTCCGGGACACCCCACCGACTCATCAGCTTTTTGGACACTTATGGATGCGAGCAGGAAGCAGATAGTGCCGACCAAACAAGGGAACTGTCTAGGATCCACAGTCATTTCTATGGCTAGGCCAGGGCCGGCGTTTAGGGGGCGCAAACTGGCATTGCCCGGTGGGTATCCCCCGTCCTAAAGGGCCCTATGAATGTGACTTGTGTGGGCAGAGGATGTATTGCTCACTTTAATGTCCCAGGGTGAAGAGACTTAGTATTCATATCATTCTGTCGATATATCTATAATCTATCCGTGTGTAGTTATCTATCTCCTCTACTTTTTATTTCCTATCTATATATTCTATGCTAAACATTTCTCATATCCACTTTTTTAGTGTGGAACTTTATTTCTTAATTTCCCCTTGATGTGGTCTACGTAGTATGACATGTATAGGACCCAGTAAAAATGCACACCTAATTTTGAATAGGTCAAGTTAAAGTTGTTTCAAACACTTCTGATTTTTTAAGGGGTTGGGGTATCTTAGGGACTATGACTTTAAGAATTGCATGTCCGCTATCAAGTTTCATAGGTATTTCAAGATGTGTGCTTGTTCTCCCTTAGCTGTGCTTGCCTTAATGAGGAAAGGGAATGACAATTCAATACAGGCACAGTCCCCTGGTTTACGACAAAGATGGCGAGAAAGGTTGATGAGGTTAATGTAGATAAATGTAAAGTATGACTTGGCCAGGAAACAAAAAATATAAGTAGGATTCTAACGGTCAGTCTATCTTAGGAAAATGAAAAGCTGAAAAGGTACTTGGGTATTTGGTGGATGGTAAACTTAATTTTAGGTGAACAGAGCCAGGCGTGCTGCTGCTAAAAGCAAATATAAAATAATGGAGTGTATAGAGGGGAATAGATCTCGTGGATACAGAATAGTTATTGCTCCTTATATACAAATCCCTGGTTCAGAGCCACACATGAATTATTGTGACAGTTTTGGGCCCCAGTGTATAATAAGGAGTTTAGATAGAGCGGGACTGGAACGGGTGGCAGAGGGAGAGAACCCAGGATGATAGGGGAAGGGGGGGGGCTAGAATACACGGACAGAGTTACAAAATTGGGATATTATTTCAGTTTAGAAAAAAAAAAGACGACTAGGGAGATCTCATTAACAATGGTACAAATACCTGAGAACGGACAGTTAAAGGATCTCTCACAAAGTGTCTTTTTATACTCTAAGGGCCCTGGTACCCGAACAAGGGCTGGTTATCCTTAACGCCTAGAGGAGAGGGCGATTCTACCACACCATAGACAAAAGGTGCTTTACTGTAAGAGACAGTGAGACTATGGACTGTCTGCCGCAGGAAGGTGTTATGGGGATCTATGTACAGGTGCAAGAGAGGGCTGGATGACTTCTGGAGAGAGGCATAATATCACGGGTTATGCGAGATAAGGATAAATAGACATACAACAGACGTCACAAATTATTATCCCTGAAGGGTTGGACTTGATGGAACTTGCGTCTCCTTCAGCCTTAATAATATATACTATGATACTATGAAGATAGGTTCATAGAGTTTGCTCTTAAGTTGAATCGGTATTGTAAATGTTGGAATGTAAGTATTATATTGTAGATCAGACAAAAAAATTTTTTTTGCCCGAAGAGTGGACAAGTTTTGAAGAAGTCATCAGTGCCTTTTAATAATCCGTATTTTGAATGTTGTGGGGCAGAGGATGGATCAGGGCTGGAAGGTGTGAGACCAAATGGGGTCCTGAGGAAAAAGAACTAAAAGGTGGGGGCTCAAAATTAATAAAAGCTATTGTATGAACAAGTCAGCCGTCAAGTAAGATGGCTCCTGTACACAATTAATAACCCTAGTGTAGTTACCACACAGTAGTAGTGAATATCGTAATATGGTGGTTAGTATAGGAGAGGAATGTATTATAGGAAGAGGTGACAGTAAGAGTGATAGGGGGAGGTAGTGATAGAAGATAAATATTGAAAGTATAAGATAGATTTATAGATTAGGGAGAGATGTCTGTAAGATGCAGCAGAAGAAATATACAAGTAGATTAAATTAGAGTAGATAGATGTATAGAAATAGGGGTATAATGGAGCAATACATCCTCGTGCCCACAAAAGTCCTTTATCCAGGGTGCCCTTTAGGACATTAAGAGCCCTGGGGGCAAAAAGGCTAGTTGGCGCACCACTAAATACGCCGCAGCGGCGTTTATAGGAAGTGACACGAACGGGTCACTGTGGTCCACCGTACAGCCGCAGATAACAGGCCCCCACACATTCGCGATGGTGAACTAGGGGCCATATGTGTGTAAGAAGTGCACACAACATGTATTATGTTTAAAGGGGCATGAGGACCCCCTTTCCGAGATTCTGCAATGGGGTTCTTCTCCCAAGTTACGCCCCTTACAGACTGTAGAGTTTCCTGCATCCGATTTGAAATCTTACCAGGTCATGCTTGGGTATAGATTCACCATTCAAACACCTGCACCAGTATACGATGCAGGGAGCAATGATTAAAATGTGTCCCAGGTCCAACTCTCGTTGTCTTCCAACTTTTCAGATAAAAGTGCATCAATGGCGGGAGGAAATACCATTTGCAGAAGATGTATTGGGTGTTTGGAATGTGTAGACTTTATGTTACATGTGGCCTTATAAGAAAGTCCTGGGAACGAGAATGCGATAGTGTACTAACCAGTGCGAGCAAAGTAAATACCCCACCCCCCCCCCCCCACACCCACCACTGATGGACACTGTCCAATCCCTTAAATTTTCTAATTTGTTAAAAAAGTACTTATTATACCAGTTTGAAGTTCAATCCCTATAAGCTGTGAGACTCCTATTTTAAACACAACAAAAAACTGGACAAAATTCATATTTGACCTGATGAATAAGCCGAAAGGGTGGGAACTGCATTGGTCACAGCCTCCCCAGTATTGGCCGTGCCAACCCCCTGTTAGTCGATCGCAGCCAGCCCCTGTAGTATATAAGCCTGGCCAGCCCCCGGGTAATCTCTCTCTGACAGTCCCCTGTAATATATAAGCCTGCCAGCCCATTTAGTTATAACCAACACTGTAGTTATATAGACAGCCCCTGTAGATATAGCAAGCCCATGTAGTATATAGCCAGCCAACCCCCTTGTAGTATATAGTAAGCAAGCCACATGTAGTATATAGCCTTCCAGCCCCTGTATACATAGCCTGCCAGCCCCATGCAGTATATAGCTGGCGCAGCCACACCGGCAGTATATAGCCTGCAGCCTCTGTGTATAGAGCCAGCCAACCCCTCCGGTAGTATATGCAGCCAACCCCATTTAGTATATAGCAGCCAAACCCCCTGTTGTATTAGCCAGCGCAAGCCCCCTGTAGTATATAGCCTGCAGACCCCTGCAGATAAGCCTGCTAGCACCTAAAGTAAATAGCCTGCAGCCCCCTGTAGGCCCCCCCTGCGTAAATAGCCTGCCAGCCCCTGTAGTAAATAGGCCTGCATCCATGCCCCCAATATAAGCTGTAAGAAAATATACAAAAACATTGCTTTACTGCCCCCCAGCAGGTCTCTTCGTATACAAGCGGTGCTCCGGCAATTGGTCCGTGCCCCACACCGCCCGTCAAGGCACCATGACGTATGACGCTCACTGACGCATCACCAGGGCTGCAAGATGGAAGGTGGAACATAGCTTAGGATTGTAAGGTGCAGTGAGGCATCGATCCTGCGACAACAGGGCTGATGCCGAGCATCGCTTGTATAGAAGAGGCTGACCTGGGGGGCTTCAGTAGGTTGAGTAGGTACACTGTTTGTTGTTGTATGACTCGATTATAAGCCGAGTTGAGGTTTTTTTCAGCACAGTTTTGCTGCGGAAATTACTGCTTTACTCGAGTATATACAGGATACATTTGTTATCGAAGACCACCCTTGTTGGAAGAGTTTGTATCATATCCATGGGGCTCGCAAATGTCATAAATATTCCCCAAATGACTCCAAGGAAAACAGAAGACAAATAAGTTGGGAGCTCAGTTGTCTGGCACACAAGGGTTTGGTACAGGAGAGTTTGTACTGTGGTGCTAAAGATCACAGGGGATCGACCAAATAATTATTGTTACAAGTTTGTTATCTAACGGTGTGTTACGCACTGTCCTAACTCGTTCATAAGAAGAACAAAAGCCGCAGAGCATGGGAAGGTTGGATAATCGGACACGGTACAGAGTAGGACTACTCGACGAAGTCAGGTCTTAGAGCCGGTGTTAAAATGGTCTGATATGGGTCTCGTCAAAGACTCCACCGTCACATGTAAAGGGGAAACAGCAAATGCCACCACAACAAATGACATCTCTATATGATATAAGTATATATATAAATTGAGTATATTAAATCTAGTTGGGGATTGAAGTTTGGTCTCAAAAGAAATCTCGTCATCATAAATCCACTCATGAGACAAATCCAGGCACCGCGAAGGGCTATGGGGTTTAAGGTGGTTTGTTACTAGGAGACACTTTATGATGTAGACTTCCACAGGCTGTAATACACTGTGCAGGGAGCACCCCCCCCCCCCCCCGACTCGTGATCCATGGGAGTATACGGCTGAGGGAGGGTAAGACGTGCCTAGTGGGACATATTCCTATACGTTTATAGAAACATTATGTAAAAAAAAAGACTCAAACATTAATTTATGATCGCCCTATGATTATAAAAAAGAAACCCAAACTGATGAAGAATGTTTATGTCATTTATTTATGATAATGCATATAAATCAGAAATACTCTGGCTCCAGAACGGCACCATCTCACAGCTTTTCATTGAGCGCCTATTTATACTACATCGGGGTACTGAGGAATTACGGTGAAATTAGATATATTATACACTATTTCACAGTATGTCATGTATTTTATATATACACACGTTTGAAAACCAAAATTCTGTAAAATAAGAATTCATTCAAAATCAAATTCTTTGTGGTGCAGAAAAGCAGGAAGGAAGTCGGCATGGAGGTTTTTCCAAACATCTTGGAGATCTTCTCTTGGTCACATAGTTCTGCCTCTTCATGTCATCCCAGACAGACTGATGACCAGCACTTGTCTTTCTTATGATTGAGATAGTTCTTAATGATACAGATTTTTTACTATATATATCTATGTAAGTATATTTAACCTGTATCTCTATATATTATCTATCTATCTCTATATATTGGGCCAGCTGTATCACTGTTCTGTGCTTAAGTATAGTTGTTGCGCCAGAATTATCACAGGCTACAACTATTGAGTTCCTGCCTCTTATTAATCACTTTACTTTAAGCGCAATGTTAGAATCGGACACTTACATGTGATCCTCCTACAAGCTCCTCTCTGTTTCTCTACCGCACCCAGCATGAGAATGACCCTCACAGCAGCACCCAGGCGTGTGACAACCAGCACCCAGTGACCTCCTCAGCAGTGGCTTCTCCTAGAGGGGATCCCCCAGTGCTGGTCTCCTGCTGCACCCCTGTAATTCTGGCCTCCTCAGACACCAGTGTGGTCATTCTGTTTCACGGGGGACACATGTCTGTACTGTCTGCAAAATCCTACAAACTTCTCTTCTATCCTGCTCTGAGCTGCTGCTTTTGCAGATTGTTTGTAAATAGAAGCTCATGAACTATAAACAGAGGCTGCAGTAGTATCTGTAGTGTCTGCTGAGCTCTGAAGCTGGGGATAAGCTGTGCGGCTAGTTTGGTGTTTAGGCGCAAAACTGACACAAAAATAGTACAACAACATGAAAAGGCGCAAAAACAATAGAAAAAAAAACAAGTGATACATCTGGGCCATAGTCCCTAAAAAACACTGTAATTATGACCAGGGGCGTAACTAGGATAGGCTGGGCCCCATAGCAGATTTCTGCACAATGGTTTCAACGTGGGATTTTCTCATCAATGTAACCGAACACAATAGATTGGATAGAAATATAATGGAACTAAAAAGTGACTATACAAATCTGAATATCTTTTATTGAGGTATTGAGGTTAAATTTCCCAAAAAACTTTCATAGTTCACATATCTGGTTATATACAGCCATGAGTTGAGGTAACAAAGTTATAATTTTAAGATATAACTGCAAGACACTATTAATTGACCCTTATGCTCCATGCACAGGCCGGGATATGGGAAGTATGCTGGAGAGGAGAAGAGAAGGCTCTATCTTTTTTACTGATACGGCACGAAACGGTGAACACAGGCACGCACAGGCGCGCAAACAAGTGTGGCCACTATACCTGCATATCTGGCCACAAATGTGATCAAAATGCTGTACAGTCCTTAACCCCTTAAGGACACAGCCATTTTGTAGCTTAAGGCTCAGACCCATTTTTTGGATTCTGACTTGCGTCGCTTTATATGGTTATAACTCTTGAACACTGTTACTTATCAAAGTGATTCTGAGATTGTTTTTTTCCCCACATGTTGTACTTCATTTTAGTGGTAAGTTTTGCGTTTATTTACAAAAAAAGAAAAACTGATGAATTTTTTGAAAATGTTTCCATTTTTGAATTTCAAAATCACTAAATAAGTTGCTTAATAACATTTCCCATTTGTCTACTTTACATTTTCATAATTTTTGAAATTTCTGGATAATGTATTTTGATGTCATGCAGCTTACAAATCGAATATCGCTTTTCTGGATTTTCCAGAATTGACTATTTTGGGGATAACTACTGTTTTGAAAGAAATTTTACATATTTAACATCTAAACCCCCTATTTAACCAACCCATTTTCAAATGTGCACCCCTCAAGCTATCAGAAACAGCTTTTAAGAAGATTGTTAACCCCTTGAGATCTTCATAGTAATTCAATCAAATTGGAGGTGAAATTTAGAATGGTCAAATTGTGCTGGTTATACGTTCATTTAGCCCTAAAATTTACACATTTCCAAAAGATAAAACCCATCTTACAATTTGTTCTGCAATTTCTCCCAAGTGCAGAGACCCCCACATGTGGCCGTTACTTGTTTTATGGGTGCACAGCGAGGCGCAGAAGGAACAGAGCGTCCTGCAGCTGCCAGGATTTTAGTTTTCTCATTGGCCCCTTTTGTAGGCCATAACATTTTTGCTTTTTCATTACTGGGGCCATGTGATGGCATTATGAAGAATTATTTTTTTTGTACAGGAGATTTTAATTTTTGTAAATGTATGAAAACATTGTAAAACCTATTTTCACCAATTTCACTGCATTTGGAATTTTAAAATAAAAAAGTTATAGATTTGGTGGGGAGTGAGAAATGGGAGTGAAAAGTCAAAACAAAAAAGGGCCTCAGCATTAAAGGGAAAAATGCTAAAATTTCATGTCGGGAAAAGTGATATTAGTTCTACCATAATAGATTAATAGCCTTTGAAAATGTCTCGCCCCGATCCTTAGGCTTGGGGCGAAAATGGTCTTGTTTAGGATTTTTAGTGGGCTCTTTCTTCATTTCATTCATCACTGGATTTAGTTTTTCTTGCTGGAGAGGTGGCCCGATTTTAAGTTAAAGCAAAACTACCACTGAAATGGACCTCAAATAAGTACCACCAGTGCATAGAAGAGGTTATAATTAGGGAAAAGCGAAGTTGAACTAGACATCCAGAGGTTTTGGTCCAGCATTCAGACTCAATTGGTGAGTAGGTGTTAACACTTAAAATGTTGCAGGAAAAGCATTTTATTGAATACTACTTTGCAGCATTTAAAGATTTAACACCCATGGGCTGCGGGTGTTAGTGATTGGTTCAGGTTCAGCTACCCAAACCATATCTTTTTTCCTGGTTCAGCCGAACCCATTTGACATGATTTGGTCAGCTCATCTCTAGTTATGGTTAGTACTGCAGGCATGCATTTATTATAGAGATTAGCATGTCTTGCTTTAAAAATGTATTTTATAATTTAGGCAACAGTGCTTTGGGGGACAAATTTCCAGGGCCCCCCTCCTGCCATCTACTACTCCCTGTGCAAAGCGGCAGCCAATGCAAGTAACAGACAGCACTGCATCAGAAGGGCACAGTACACATGCAATTCCAAGACTTCCAAGACTGGCAACATCACCGGAAGGAGGATGTGGTGGATAAGGCAGAAGAAGGTGGTAGAAGTGCTGGGAGGCCTTGATGCCGCAGCCTGGAGGGGCTCTGGTAATTCCCCGCAAAGCACTTCTGCCACATTTGCATGTACATAAAATTAAGCCAAGCTTACCTATATACTAAATATTTGCCTGCAGTACTGATTATAGCCTCTAGTATGCACCGATGGAGCTTTGTTGAGGTTAATATAAGTGGTAGATTTCCTGCAGCCATTTTGTAAACGTTTCTCCGAGGGCAAGAACTTCCCAATTAGTGATGTTGATTTTCTGTTTTTGTAAATTTTTCAGGCACGTTTTGAGGGTGTTAACCTGGCTTCAGGTCTTGTGAGAGTAAATAAAATGTCTGGGAACATGTGAGCTTGGCATTGTGATGGAGGGTGGAGAGTTCATAGCTTTTGCGCTTGTAGCTTTAATGTTGTCTTTCTTGTTATTTTGTTGTTCATATACAGTCAATTTTTAATTAAGAATATTTCCAAGCAATAAAATGAGGCAGTAATTAGTGATTGTTACTAAACAAAATGAACAGCAGTTGCTTAGTTTCTTTTCCGCTGCTTCTACCAACAGGCCCCAGTTTTCTCTGCTGAGATTTTGGATTTATGGGAACTTTTGCACATTCACTCAATACACCATTTGTGGAGTCAGAAACTGATGTTGGACTAGTTTACAGTTTCTTATCTAGTGCATCCCAAAGATATTGGATGGGGTTCTTGCACTCCAAATTCTTTAAGGCGTGCTTTTATAGGACTACAGTGCTCTGTTCTACTGTACCAAACCTACAGCTTTTAATAAGTAATACAATTGTAGTTTATTTAAGTTTGGGTAATTCTCATTAACCTGATATCCTTATTGTTTAGGAATTTGAAGAAGGCAGTTATTTTAAAATTGCATTTAAAATTTATGCCTTTTTAATTTTTGATCCAAAAATAGAACATTTAAAAGTTAGAAAATTATAATTTTTTTCATATTTTTCCTAAAATGTTGAATTTTTATCACCAAAAAAACCCAACCAATCAGCAAAATTATACTACTAATATAAACTACAATGTGTCAAGAGAAAATAATCTCAAAATCAGTTAGATACCTTATATACTCGAGTATAAGCCTAGTTTTTCAGCACAAAATTTGTGCTCAAAAACCGTAACTTATACTTGAGTCAACTAAAACATAAAGACAAAACTCACCTTTCTGAGGACCTATGGGGGACGTCGGAAAGATGAGTACAGTGTTATTTTTTGTTCTTACTACAGGGGTTGGGCAGGCTGTATGCTACAGGGGCTTGCAGACTATATACTGGGAGGCTGTAACCAATGTATTTCCCACCCTCGGCTTATATTCGAGTCAATAGGTTTTCCCAGTTTTTTGTGTTGAAATTAGGGGTCTCGGCTTATACTCGGGTCGGCTTATACTCGAGTATATACGGTAACTTAAAGTGTTATTAGATGGGTTGAGCCTTAACGTGCATACCGGCTGCGTACTGAAAGGGTTTTTCCCATGAACAAAAGTTAGGCCTTATCCATGGGGAAAAAAATAATTTAATAGTTCTAGAAAAAACCTTCGGCCAGATGTATCACAGTTAAGAAGCTTTAGTTTAGTTTTTGCACCTAAATGGGGCACAATTATCAATTATCTGCGATGAGTTGAGTTCATGTCTCTTATTAATCACTTGTGAATCTCAGGATGATTTTGCTACTACACTTTACTTTTTGGCGCAATGTAGGCTTTATCATAGATTCAGGCCCTTACATATAAGCTTCTACAAGCTCCACTCTGCTACGTTTCTGTACCCCAGCATGAAAATGACACTCACAACAGAGCTCAGATGTGTTTCAAGCTACATGGGAACACTTCTCAGTCCTTTCTGCAGCTCTACACACTTCTCTTCTATCCTGCTCTGAGCTGCTGCTTTTGCAGATTGTTTTTAAATAGAAGCTCATGAACTATAAACAGTGGCTGCATGTAGTGTAAACACTGTCTGAGCTCTGCTGCTGTACTATACAGGGGGCAGTGAGCTCTCCACAAGAGCTCACTGCCTGCTTCTCAGTCTACGCCACCTTAGGGCTGGAGTGTTTTTGTGCCAAAATGGCCCCTAAATGAAAAAGTTACTAATAATGAATCATTACTAGGCACGGCAAAACATCTGGATTGATAGGATAAATGAAGAAAACATTATTATTTTTGATGTGTGGCGAGTTTGGTGTTTAGTCACAAAAACAATGCAACAATATGAAAAGGCGCAAAAAACCCCATCCAAAACAAGTGATACATCTGGCCCCTTGTCTCCCTTGCAGCAAAGCCCCAATCAGCAGTTTTCATCGCAAAACAACAAGCACAAAGGTTGAAATGTATTGGTTTAAATTTCTCTTTTCTGGAAAATAAAAATTCACAATGGAATTAAAAGAAAAGAATTAGAGAGAAAAACAACATCATCTACCTTTTACATTTTTATGTTTCTTTATTTTTTATCCTTCTAAAAAAGCCATAAGTTTTACGCCTCAAAACAATATATCTCTGTATAAACTCTGTATCGCTATTATTATTATTATTATTATTACTCAAACCTGGTATTTTATTTGATATTTTAGTTTAGTGCATGGGGTTATTTTTTGCAGGACCAGCTGACGTCTTAATTAATACCATTTGGGGAAATATTTTCATTAAGTTTATTAACATTTTTTGACATTTGGAGGTTTAACTATTATGTGGAATAATAACTTCCATTTTTTAATATTTGGGCATTTTATTACTTATGTTGCATATTACATGTTTATGATTTTGTTTAGTTATTAATATGTTAGGGTAAATAGAATTTTTGTGTTTTATGTTTTCATTTTTCTTGTTTTATTAGTTTAAACTATTTCCATCACCTGACAAATAAAATGAATAGCTAATAAAAAGCACATGTAATAGGTTCATGTAAAAATGTTTTATACCTTTAATATCAGTACTTTCACCACTTATTATAATAAATCATTATAACTGATAAACTAAAAGCCCCCTCAGGTAGGGCAGGAAATGTCTTCTTTTAGTCCCTTTTCTTAATTCTAAAATTCTCCTGTTAACCTACAAAAATATCTCCTGCAAATTTTAATATCCAAATGAGCTGAAAAAAAATTATGTGTTTCCCGGAAAGAGTCCCTAAGATGAGTCATCTCAATAGATACTCTTCTATCTCCATAGCACATAAGAACAATGCCTCTGGTGTTACTTTAAAGATTCAAAATCTGGATGGTTTTGTGGGCTTAAGAACTGGAGATTCTGCCCATCAAATACATAGTTGGCAATTGGACCTGTATCTGTAGCTTACATTCACATTTCCAACTATATACTTAAAGGACATCTACCACCATTTTCTCGGTGGTAAGCTGTCCCATATTGATTCTTCGTTACCTGCTGCTGATGAGGGAGCCTCTTTTTTCTACTTCCTCTGGGGCCTCCGTTACATCTAGAAAATAAGCTTTTTAAATATTTAAATGAGCCGAAGGCACTCAGGCTCTGGTCCGAAAGGATGCTCTTCTGAAACCTTATTTATTCAAGCCCCCTTGCCCTACTGTCATGCACCGCTCCCATCTACCATTGCGGCCATTGCGGTGATGTCATCTTGTTTCTTGCACAGCCGCACAGGATACCTGAGAGCTGCACAAGATAGAAGATCTGCTTCCTGTGCAAGCATTTAAGACAGCCGAGTGACGTCACCGGCTGTTTGGCGGTGATGGTAGATAGAAGCGCTGCATGACAATGAGGCGGGGGGAATGCAGCACCCTGTCCCCTAGTATATAACCAGCCCCTGCCCCCTAGTATTTTATCAGCCCCCTGACCCATAGTATATAGCCACCCCCTAGTATATATCCTGCAGCCCCTTGCCCCCTAGAAGATAGGCAGCATCATGCCCCCTAGTATATAGCCAGCAGGCCCCTGCCCCCTAGTATATAGCAATTGCCTGTCCACTCATATATATAGCCAGCAGCTCCCTAGTATATAGCCAATGCCTGCCTCCTTAGTATATAGGCAGTGCCTGCCCTCTTAGTATATAGCCAGTGCATGCCCTCTTAGTATATATCCAGTGCCTGCCCCCTTAGTTTATAGCCAGTGCCTGACTCCCTTATATATAGCCAGGAGCCTCCTATGCCCCAACCATAAAAAAAATATCTGTACTCATCTTTCCAACACCCCCTGCAGGCCCTGTTCTATCTTCTGAAGCTCTGACTCCGTCTTAAGGTCCCTGCGTGCTACCATCACATATAACTTGCTAACATCATAGTATGTCACGCTTTGATGTCAGCAAGTGGCTGACATCATGGTATGTGGGACACATCAAGGACCTGAATAGAGAGCCAGAACCGGAGCTTCAGAAGACAAAAGAGGACCTGCAGGGGGCATTGGAAAGGTGAGTACAGAGGGTTTTTTTTTCTATAGACACAAGTACAAAACAGGGCGGCACGGTGGCTGAGTGGTCCTGGGGTCCTGGGTTCGAATCCCACCCAGATCAACATCTGCAAAGAGTTTGTATGTTCTCTCCGTGTTTGCGTGGGTTTCCTCCGGGTACTCCGGTTTCCTCCCACACTTCAAAACATACTGTTAGGTTGTTTAGATTGTAAGCCCCATGGGGACAGGGGCCAATTCGACATGTTTGTGCAGCGCTGCGTAATCTGTGTGCGCTATATAAATAAAGAATTATTATTATTAAGGGTTTTTCAACATTTGTGCTAAAAAGCTCAGCTTATACTCCAGTATATATGGTTATACCATCAGTATAGTAGTTTGCATCTAGTCTGGAGCGCACATTTTGATAAGGCCCCGGGTTCCATAAATAAACTCCCACACGTCCAAATCCAACCGAAGATCCAAATCCTTATCCCATTGCTCTACACAGGGTAATTTATTTGTCTCTAAGGCTGACTCCATTGCCTTATATGCAGAAGATATCCCTTTTTGCAATTGAGGCTGCATTCACACACATGTATGGGGGACGTATATACGGCCGATATACGTCCCCCATACACTTCTATGGGCTGACGGCATCGTACGGGAGCGGCACCGTACTGCTCCGTAGCCTGGGGAAATATAGGACATGTCCTATCTTTTCCCGTATTATGGCGCCAGGGTCAGCAATTTTGTATTTTTTGCATGTGTAACCCAGACCATGCACCCAGCCCTGCCGTTAACGACGGGGAAGAGGCAATATTGCCCAATGCCAGAGCCCAAAGTTTAGCTGTCACAGGTTTCTCTGGTGTAATCTCATTCTCTATATTTACCTGTGAGGATAAGCCACTGGCTCACCCATTCCAAAATCGTAGCCTCATAATGACTAAATATGCGAGATACACCTAAACCCCTTTTGTTTTGTGGTAGGTATAAGGTATTGGCAGCTGTTCTAGGCCTTCTGTGTAGCCATGGGACTCAGATTGTTCCATAATAATCAGCCATACTCTGGGGGTCTTACACTTTTACACTCATTCTTCTCATTTAGAATAAAGGGTATTCTATTTTATGTTTCTCTTTTTTTCTCTTGGTTAGCTAGTATCTTGATGGCTTTATTGCCAAGGTTATAGTGCCTCACTTTTATCTTTATCAGTGCTTGCTCATATTTATGCACATCTATCTATTTCAGTTGGTATTGTAGATTAGTGATCATACCATCCCTATGTGGGCAATATACCGACTTATTTAGTGCTAAGAGCAGCTATAAACTAGCAGGGATGTGCGTTCTGGGTTCATTGTTTGCTTTGTTATGTGCTATTGCCACCTCTATGTAATGACCTCACATAAATATCTTATGGGCACACCATAGAGCAGAGCAGATGAAAACTTTTGCATGGACTCAACCATTCTTACATGATATTTAGGGAGGTAAAGCAAAAATTGTTAAGGCGCCAGGGGGCAGAATGAGGGAGATTATATTTTTCAGCTATTTCTAACCGGATTGGGGCACAATCTGACCAACTGATTACATCTATTTTTGATGAGCTTATTCTACGGAATAGTATGCGATCCACTAAATACATGTCAATTCTAGAGAAGTGTTTATGTGGATGCGAAAAGAATTTGTAGTCTCTTTCCATTGGATGCTGTAATCTCCAAACATCCAGATAAGCTTCTCTATGAGCACCATGTTATACTTGTGAAGGCTTATCCAGATAAGTAGGATTGGAGGTATCCATAGCGAGCCACATAGACATATTAAAATCGCCTGCTAGTAAGACCTACCCTTGCTTATAAGCATTAAATAAGCTTTTTTGTTGGGCATTGTGTGTATAGATCGATCAAGCCACTGTATTCCTAATAGCCAGTGGGGGCTATGAACAAGTGAGGAAGTTGCCTGTGCTTAAGGTGAAAAATTTCCTCTTCATTCAAGTGCGTCTCTTGGGCGCAAAACACATCCACCTTTGAATTCTGTGCTTCACTCCACATACATGACCTTTTAAAAGGGCTGTTTAACCCTTTGACATTAGAAGTAACTCTAATTACCATAGTCACAATTAAGGAGTATGATACATATGCAAACCACTTTATCCCGTGCCCCTGACATCCTGAGATATAAATGAACATTTATCAACCTGAACAGAAAATAAACATTGGTAACGTATGTTACCAAAGAACACAGAGTAGTGATACCACCTGGGTATCTACAAGGGAATAAAACATGTATACTAGACACAATGGGGCTTATTTATTAAGGGTCGGGGATCGCACTTTTGTTGGACTGTTCATGGTTTTCGGAATTTACGCCACCGGGACAGGTATTTAGCAGGGGATTGTGTTGTTCGTGATCAAATTTTGGCACAGCTGTGCTGGCTCTCATGCAACAGAAATCAGGGGGAGGGCCGTCAGGAGATCCGACGGGTTTGGGCTGAGCACGGGATGTAACTTTCAATTTGTGTCACAAGACAATGCACTTACATACACCAGGGAGAAGAAGGTGACACATCCAGGATATCGGGCGCACAATCTTAGTGAATCGCGCTCGAGTGCATGATCATCGGAACAATGCACTTTGGATGAACTCCTCAGCCGGGTAAGTAAATGTGCTCCAATGTGATCCAGCACAATACCATAGCCTTACCTTATTTTCAACTCAAGGGTAGAGTTTCACCCTCCAGATGAGGAAAATCATCTAGTGGCATGAAAATAGAGAGACATCTCACAGTTATCTCTTTTTCACTGTATGCCACTCTTTTTCCAATCTTGATGACAAAGGCAACATAGGACATCCAAGGGCGCACTGCCCACAGGAGTCAACCCCCACTCTTGCAAAAACTGAAGTAGCTTTCCCAGTGAGGTGGCAATCACATGTCTTCCATCCTTCAAGATGATCATTTTTACGGGGATACCATTTGCTCTAACAATTTCGCAGCCTCTTGAAATTCTCTATTTCTTGCTAAGGTGTTAGCTGACAAATCTGTGAACAGGGAAATGCCCCCAAACCTTTCTGGAAGCTTGAATCCCGTGCTTTCCTCATGAGTTTCTCTTTGAAGTAAAAAAAATGCAAGTGGGCAATCACGTCTCTCTGGACTGCAGCCAGTAAAGCTTTGGCATTTGGTAGCCTATGCACTTGATCAATATAGAAATTGGCTTGCGGTGTATCAGGCATTAAAGCCATAAAGACATGAGTAAGAAATTCTGCTAATGATTCTGGTTTGATATGTTCCGGAATCCCGTGGAACCTAAGGTTATTCATACTGGACCGGTCCTGTTCTGCAATCTTTAGTGGCAGTTCCCACACCTCCTCTTCCAAATTATTGCTCACATTCACTAGCTCATTATGATCTGCTGTGTCCTCCGGCATTTTAGTCTCCACATGTGAAGCGCGATCCCCAAGTGCTATTTATTCATTTTGAAAGGACAGTAGTGCCGTCTGAATGTGAGGGATTAAGAGCTGGCATAGCTGCTCGTGCAGACTGGTGTGCATGGCTCACCTGCCCACTGGAATGCTCATGTCAACATGTCCCCATGTTGTATGTGGTGTAGAAAGCTACCAGGATTCGATGCTGGTGATGTTTCAGTCTGAGTGCTCTCTGCCGCTGCCATCTTGTGACCTTGTGACCAGAAAATTCTGTAAGTTTAGCTTCTTGGTATCGGTGGTGGGGTGTTAGCCGCTAACCGGTCAGGTTGCATGGAGCAGCAAGTTATGCGGCCTACTCGGCCATGCCCCCTCGTGATGATACTTTCTATTCTGCTGTTGCTATATTTTCACTTCTCTTATTGCACAGATTTATTTATACTATCAGAAGCATATTCTCTTGTATAACAAATGAGATTTACTTATTGTAGTAGTATAAGACTATGCCAGTACCAATACAATATCATCTACACAGTAATCAGGTGTCATATTCCCAGAATCTTTTGTTATTTTAGTCTACATCATATATTTAAAATGAATAAATCCATCTATGTTACACATCTGTTAGGGTGTTTATACCTGTTTTCCAGCACAAACAGGAGGCCAAACCACTGTCAGGACCATGGACAGAGAATCCCACAGTTTTACGGTTTCTTACACAAAAAACCTAAAATTTTTCCCCCTGATTCCATAAATTCCTTTAAAATTACTGTGGAATATGTTAAATGCTTTACCCTAAACCCTAAATGCCACAGCCCTTACTATTTTGCATTTCTACCAAAGTAGACACAAAATTAAGTCTGAAAACTTCTGTGAATGTTTTCCTTCTTCTCAAAGTTGGATAAAGGGTGAGGAATACATGGAACTACTATAGTACTGAGTATTAGTACTATAAAGACAAATGTTAGAAACAATCTAACTGAGCATGTTACATTGTACAGGCAGTCCCCGGGTTATGTACAAGATAGGGTCCGGAGGCTTGTTCTTAAGTTGAATTTGTATGTAAGTCGAAACTGTATATTTTATAATCGTAGATCCAGACAAAAAAAATTTTGGCCCCAGTGATAATTGGATTTTAAACATTTTTTGCTGTAATGGGACCAAGGATTATCAATAAAGCTTCATTACAGACACCTTACAGCTGATCATTGCAGTCTGGGACTATAGTAAAGCATCCAGAGAGCTTCACTAGAGGTCAGAGGGGTCTGTCTGTAACTATGGGTTGTCTGTAAGTCGGGTGTCCTTAAGTAGGGGACCGCCTGTATAATCTCCTAGGCAATGTGTATGTTCTGCTGTGTTCTTAGTAGAAGTCCCTGGGTAATTTGCATGTTCCAGAGGAGGAAACCGGAAGCGGAGTGAAGAGGTTCTGCGATTTTCATAGTAGAAGTGTATATTTGGCTATGACTGTGTGCACATTATAACTTTACACCTGTAATATCTGTTCTCCTATGATATTATGTGCAATATAATAATGTTATAAAAAAATCCTAGGAAATAAGAGTCTTCAAGTAATCATAGTATCAAGCACCCTCTTTCTACAGTTTAGTCCGTCCCTCCTAAAATATGGGGACAATTTTAATTTTATTGAGTATGTTTACGAAAGCTAGCATCTCGCTATTGACTTTTGATATGCGCTTTTTAATCTTAACTCTTGTGAGTATGATGATTTGCAATAAATTTTAATGTGTTGGAACGTGCCACACCATCTGCCTGTATATTTCTTCCAGCGATAGCACCTTACAACATTAGTGGAGGAGGATAAGAAAAAGGCGTCGGTGCTAATCTGAATGGTGACACACTTTCATCTGAAGAATCTGACGACTGGTGCCGTTCATCGGTGGGAAAAAATCTGGTTACTATGGGAAGAAAAAATCACTGGGAGCTCCGGTCATAGTGAAAATTATTTTTCTCTATTTGTTCTGGACTTTTATTGAGGCTGTGTGGACCGGTCTTATACCGTGAGTAGCTCCACAAGGGGCAAACTGTGCACCATAAAAAACTGTTTGTATGTTCATGTGAAAAAAAAATGTTTTAAAAAAATATCAAATAAATATTTTCTATGTTTCTATTAAGAAAAATGAATATGGTCCTTGTGTTTTGGTAGAATTTGGTATATAAGGGGGACTACCATAGAGTATATACAAAAATAGGACAAAATTAACATTGGTGAAAATGGGGGTCATTTACTAAGGGCCCGATTCGTGTTTTCACGACGTGTTACCCGAATCTTTTTCCGATTTGCGCCGATTTTCCCTGTATTGCCCGGGATTTTGGCGCACGCGATCAGATTGTGGAGCATCGGCGCTGGCATGCACGCAACGGAAATTGGGGGGCGTGGCCGAACGAAAACCCGATGGATTCGGAAAAACCACCACATTTATATAAAAAAAAAAAGTGTCGCAGGACTTGCACTTACCTTCACCAGGTATAGGCCGGTGAACTTCAGGGCATTCCAGCGGAGCAGCGCCACCTGGTGGACGTCGGAGGAACTACCTTAGTGAATCCCGGCCGGACCCGAATCCACCGCACAGAACACGCCGCTGGATCGCGAATGGACCGGGTAAGTAAATCTGCCCCAATATGTTACATTGTAGAATCCCCTTGGCAACATGCATGTTCTACCATGAACGTGTTATATCACAGTATCCTCTTAGGCAAGCTACATGTTTTAAAGGGATAGCCTCCTAGGCAACAATCATATTGAATGAACATTGTTTTTTGACTTTTTAAACAAAGGTATAAGAGGTAATGTTTTAAAGCAATCATATGTCTGCTGATTTCCAAACGGACAGATTTTCATACTTTCTTCACTAAATTATTCATTCATAAATTGATAAATTGTAAATCTGTAAATTGTTCATTAGATCAAATACATATTAATAACAGACAATTCTTTATTTTATATGGCAATGTTTTAAAAAAAAACAACAGTAAAAGCATCCGTACCACTTACTGTAAAAACAAAAACTGATATATATGTTTTAATATATATATATATATATATATATACCGTATATACTCGAGTATAAGCCGACCCAAGTATAAGCCGAGGCCCCTAATTTTACCACAAAAACCTGGTAAAATTTATATATTTTTTACTCGAGTATAAGCCAAGTTTGGGTTTTCAGCACATTTTTTTGTGCTAAAAAACTAGGCTTATACTCGAGTATATAATTTAACATTTACAATACATATTTTTGTAATTGCAATCCCTTTGTGCTTATAATCTCTATATGTAACGTTGTAAAATATTATTTTTGTATTTTCTAAAAAGCACAGACTAATATTTCATAGTCAGATAAACATAGTGGGGTAATATGGGATGACATTTTAATAAATAGGTGTTTCTCAATAACACATGACCATGTATTTTATGTTGTATATTTATATGAATTTTTATTGTGTTTATGCACATATGTTTTCCAGGGCGGGAAAAGGAAAAGAATGGGGCACATTTACTAAGGGTCCGAATCGCGTTTTTCTGCCGGCTTTCCCGAATTTTTCCGATTTGCGCTGAATTCCCCGGGATTTTGGCGCACGCGATTGGATTGTGGCGCATCGGCGGCGGCTTTGATGCAACAGAAATCGGGGGGCAAAAAATCTGTGTCGCAAAGATAGCACTCCAGCGCTGGATCGCGACTGGACCAGGTAAGTAAATCTGCCCCAATGACTCTTTTAGCTACCTTGAAAGGCAGCAGCCTTAACACCAAGCATGCTATGGGATTAAATATGGGATTAAGATGGCCCCTCCCACATCCTGTCTTTAGGCTTCTTGTAAGTCATGCTTAGTGTTAAGGGGGCCACATTTGGAATGTATTTGCATATTTCCCAGAATCCCCTAGTGGAGCATCAATGGCTAATAGGGCTCCACATGCCTTTAAAGTGGCCTTAATTGGGGAAACCATATGGAGAACTCTTACTTCCTGACCTTAGTGTCTTTAGAACGGTATTACTACTGTTATTAATTGAACATGCCAATGAGCAAGTGCAGGAAAATTGTTATAATTTGGCAATTTTTTAATCAGGTATTATAAAGACCGGAAAGGTCAAAATCTTTGTTTATTAATATATGTGGGGGAATTTATCATTGTGCACTAATGGTTGATGTTACTCCTGTCCCTGTTACTTTGTTCACACCGATATATCAAGATGCATATTGATGTATCTGGCAGCTGGACGCACAATCCGACAATTTTGTGCCAGATCCTACCTGTTGTAGACATGTGCTATCTGCACCAGGCACAGCCCACTGCATGACCCCACCCATCCATTTTGTGTAGAGGTGACATGAGTGGTATAAAAGTCACAATTTTGACTTCATCAAGACTTGTACACCAGCACAACCCATGATGGATCCTTCCTTCATTGTTCAATAAAGTAATTTTCCTGCATTAGCACAACTGTGTATGGAAGGGGTGGGAACCCAACAATGACCACTCTACCTAATGAGATGTACATCAACAAAATTTCAAATATTTACCCCTATAAATTATAAAATTAACAACTGTTGTTTAACAAAACCCCAACTTCCCACTCTCTTTTGACGCCATCACACTGATTGCGGGGCAAGACAAGGTCTCCAGGGGTCAGAGACAACTGGAGACTCTAGGAAGAAGGTAGAAGAGGTTTATTACCACTGCTGCCTTCGCCTTTCTTCATCACATTGCAACAAAGTAGCACTATGAAGTGAATACAGGAGCCGAAACTGCCGCCAGCTCTATAGACCTAGTGGTCATGTGATCGCCAGGTCTTCAAGAGATAAACAGAGCTTTCTAGGTCTAATCAGAGCCAGTACAGCGCTGCCCCAAATACAGTGGAAAACTTGTAGGAAAAAAAATGTGAAAATGTGAAACCCCCTTGGGGTCTTTTATTTGGGACATATAAAGTAAAAAACACTCACAATATAAATAAATATTTAGAAATAAACATTTATCATAAATAATTTTAAAAAACATGTTTTCAAATAGTATTTTTATAGTTACAATTCATTTTTATAGTTACAATTCAATTTCTATATGTCACACTGGTTTTATTTTTGTATTTTCTAAAAATAGAAAAGCAGCAGATTGATTATTTTTTCCTTAATTGATGTTTCTAATCAGCACATGGCCATGTTGTTAATTAAGATCCTTAAAGTAATTAGAAATATTTTGCTACCATTACAAATTGCAAAACTATAGTTTTAGTTTGAAAAAAATTACCACTTTTTCAATAAATATTTTTGTAGCGATGAATGTCACATTGTCACACAGTTATTTTTGTATTCTGTAAAAGTACAAAAGAAGCAGAAAGATTACATTTTAATGAGTTGATGTTTCTAAGTAACACTTGGTCATGTATTTTAGAGGAATATTATTAAGAAATTTCTAATTTTTTGAGGGAAAATAACTATAAAAAATATGTTTTCAAAAATATATCTTTAGTAGAGATGAGCGAACATGCTCGTCCGAGCTTGATGCTCGGTCGAGCATTAGGGTACTCGAAACTGCTCGTTGCTCGGACGAATACTTCGCCCGCTCGAGAAAATGGCAGCTCCCGCCGTTTTGCTTTTTGGCGGCCAGAAACAGAGCCAATCACAAGCCAGGAGACTCTGCACTCCACCCAGCATGACGTGGTACCCTTACACGTCGATAGCAGTGGTTGGCTGGCCAGATCAGGTGACCCTGGGATAGACTAGCCGCTGAGCCAGTTTCCTATGCTTTAGTGTACAAAGAAGAGGAGAAGGAGGACAATGAGGAGGAGGAGTGCATACATTATTCAGGTTGAGCTTCTTTCACCTGGTGGAGAATGAAATCCGGAGAAATCCAGGCTTTATTCATCTTGATAAGCGTCAGCCTGGGAGGAGGAGGTGGAGGAGGGGTGGGAGGAGGAGGAGGCATAGTAGGCCTTTGAGACCTGGACCGAGGTAGGCCCCGCAATCCTCGGCGTCGGCAGTATATGACCAGCCCCAGGGTCAGACTCGGTCCCAGCCTCCACCAAGTCAACAGTTTGAGCACCGCCTGCTGTCGCTTAGCGACGGCACTGCTGCTGTGCCTAGAGCTACCGACTGATGGCGCCATGCCCACGGATGGTAATTCGGAGGAGGAGGTGGAGGAGGGGTGGGAGGAGGAGGAGGCGTAGTCTCCTCGGCATCAGCAGTATATGACCAGCCGCAGCCTCCACCATGTTAACCCAATGTGCGGTCAGCGATATATAGTGGCCCTGCCCAGCAGCACTCGTCCACATGTCCGTGGTCAGGTGGACCTTGTCAGAAATGGCGTTGGTCAGGGCACGGATGATGTTGTCTGATACGTGCTGGTGCAGGGCTGGGACGGCACATTGGGAAAAGTAGTGGCGGCTGGGGACCGAATACCGAGGAGCAGCCATCGCCATGAGATTGCGAAAGGCCTCGGTCTCTAAGTAGTTTGGAGATCTGGACGTTGAGGGCTTGGGCGTGTGGGTGGGTTGCACTGTACTTCCTCTTGCGCTCCAGCGTCTGGGGTATGGAGAGCTGAACGCTGTGCATGGAGACATTGGTGGATGCTGTGGAGGATCGTGGAGGCGAAGGTGTGGTTTTCACACGGGAGGTGTTTGGGCCGGGGTCCTGGGCAGGGGGCTGACTAGCAGAGGCAGCAGATGACAAAGAGGAAGGAGCAGTGGTGTGCCCGGCTGGAGGTGAACAGGCTTGGTTCCATTGAGTGGGGTGTTCATATGCCTGCGCATACTGGTGTTGGTTAAGCTGGTAGTGGTGGAACCCCTGCTGATCCTGGTGTGGCACAGGTTGCACACCACAGTCCGTCGGTCACCCGGTGTTTCTTTAAAGAACCTCCAGACTTCCGAAAATCTAGCACTCGCCACGGGAGCTTCACTGCGTGAAACATTTGGCGCTGATGCACCAGCTCTGGCCCTGCCTCTCCGTCTGGCCCCACCACTGCCTCTTCCAACCTGTTCTCGTCGAGGACTCTCTTCCGTCTCAGAAGCACTGTGTTCACCTGGCCTATCAACCCAGCTTGGGTCTGTCACCTCATCATCCTCCGATCCCTCAGTCTGCTCTCCCCTTGGACTTCCTGCCATCACTTCACCACTGTCTGACAACCGTGTCTCCTCATCGTCCGACACCTCTTTACACACTTCTTCCACTACGTCAACAATGTCATCATCACCCAAAGACTGCGACCGGTGGAAAACCTGGGCATCGGAAAATTGCTCAGCAGTAGAGATGAGCGAACACTAAAATGCTCGGGTACTCGTTATTCGAGACAAGCGGGAAAAGTAGTGGCGGCTGGGGACCGAATACCGAGGGGCGGCCGCCGCCATGAGGTTTCGAAAGGCCTCGGTCTCTACCAGCCTATAGGGCAGCATCTCCAGGATAAGCAACTTGGAGATGTGGACGTTGAGGGCTTGGGCGTGTGGGTGGGTTACGCTATACTTCCTTTTGCGCTCCAGCGTCTGGAATATGGAGAGCTGAACGCTGGTGGATGCTGTGGAGGATCGTGGAGGCGAAGATGGGGTTTTCGCACGGGAGGTGTTTTGGCCGTGGTCCTGGGCAGGGGGCTGACTAGCAGATGACACAGGGGAAGGAGCAGTGGTGTGCCCGGACGGAGGTGAACGGACTTGGTGCCATTGAGTGGGGTGTTTAGCATTCATATGCCTGCGCATACTGGTTGTAGTTAAGCTTGTAGTGGTGAAACCCCTGCTGATCCTGTTTTGGCAAAAGTTGCACACCACAGTCCGTCGGTCATCCAGTGTTTCTTTAAAGAACCTCCAGACTTCTGAAAATCTAGCCCTCGCCACGGGAGCTTGACTACGGGCAACATTTGGCGCTGATGCACCAGCTCTGGCCCTGCCTCTCCGTCTGGCCCCACCACTGCCTCTTCCAACCTGTTCTGGTCGAGGACTCGCCTCCGTCTCTGAAGCACTGTGTTCACCCGGCCTCTCAACCCATCTTGGGTCTGTCACCTCATCATCCTCCGATCCCTCAGTCTGCTCCCCCCTCGGACTTCCTGCCCTGACAACAACTTCACCACTGTCTGACAACCGTGTCTCCTCATCGTCCGACACCTCTTTACACACTTCTTCCACTACGTCAAGAAGGTCATCATGACCCACAGACTGCGACCGGTGGAAAACCTGCGCATCAGAAAAGAGCTCAGCAGCAACCGGACAAGTGGTTTGTGACTCTGGGAAGGTTCCAGAAAACAGTTTCTCAGAGTATGCCAGTTCAAATGCTAAATTTTCCTGGGAGGGGGCAGACTGGGGGGAAGGAGGCTGAGATGGAGGAGCTGGAGGAGTGCTGATTTCCGTGACATGGGTGGACTGCGTGGAAGACTGACTGGTGGACAAATGGCTAGAAGCATTGTCCGCAATCCACAACATCACCTGATCGCACTGTTCTGGCCTCAACAGTGCTCTACCACGAGTCCCAGTAACTTGAGATATGAACCTAGGGAGTGTAGCTCTGCGGCGTTCCCCTGCTCCCTCATCAGCAGGTGGTGTCTCACTCCGCCCAGGACCACGGCCTCTGACTCCTTCAGTAGCTGGACGCCCACACCCTCATCCTCTACCCCTAGCCCTCGGGTTCAACATTTTCAAAATTAAAGTCTATTATATAGACAAAACAGAAATATAAACTGTTAATGTTTTTTTATTTTTTTTCTGTTTTTTTTATTTTTTGTGCATTTTTTTTTTACTTTTTGTGTTTTCTTTTTTTTATAGAACAAAACGATCAGAATAAATCACACAGCAACCACAGAAGATGATGATTGCTATGGCTAGTTTCTAACCTACACTGACAGCACACAACAGGATTTTGTGCTGTGCCTGTGACTTTCAGTTTTGAAAAAAATAAATCTGCAGACTGTGCCTAATTAAATTAAACCCCTAATAAATTGACCCACTTCGGTGTTTTAGATGGATATGTGCGTCACTAAGCGCTAAACACAACGGTCGTAAGTCTCCCTGCAAATTCCTCACCATATGGTAGTAGATGCACTACAGCAAGGCCAGCCACCAGCAAATCAACCAGAAATAAAATATATAACGCTATTGTAGGCCTAAGTAAGCCGTTTGGCGAAGGGCGCGGGAGAACGAAGGGCGCGGGAGAACGAAGGGCGCAGAGATCGGCAATTCTATGGAGCAGAACGGTCATGTGCGGCCGTCTGCTCCATTAGTCTGAGGAGCAGTGAGGGGTCGGTCAGACCCCTCGTTCTCGCAGTCTGCAGGACCACACTGTTCAGCAAGTTAGGCCCTCTCCTGTGGACAGGGCCTAACTTGTCTTCGTAAAAATGTACAGGCAGTCCCCGGGTTACATACAAGATAGGGTCTGTAGGTTTGTTCTTAAGTTGAATTTGTATGTAAGTCGGAACTGCATATTTTATCATTGTAATCACAGCCAGAACTTTTTTGGTCTCTGTGACAATTGGATTTTAAAAATGTTCGGTTGTCATAAGAACCGGGAATAACAATAAAGCTTCATTACAGACGCCTGTGATAACTGTTACCGAAAACTATAGAAGTTTAGGATATCAAGAGGTCCGTTTGTAACTAGGGGTCGTGTGTAAGTTGAGTGTCCTTAAGTAGGGGACCACCTGTATACATATATGACTCTTAGTAGTTATGTGCGGCTATGACATGCGTTCACATGTGATCATGGATGTGTTTATAACTGATGCGCTTTACCCTGCGTTTGGCTGGTAGGAAAGAGTTTGACCTTATTGCTGGAAGTGCGAGTGGCTGTTGGCACTGGAAGACAACTGCTTACACTTTCAGCAATGAGGAAAAGCTCTTTCAAACCAGCCAGACGCATGGCAACATGCATGTATTTTGGATGGAAGCGTTTCTGGGTTACTTTTAAAAATGCTTGAAAAAAAAACGGCAAGTGTGAACACGCCCCAATCGTATCCGAGCCTTGGTCAATGGTTTCCTTACCTGTGCCGATGTCTTCTGAACTTCCACCCTCTTTATAGCGGCCGTCGCTCATAACATATATTTGTTCATCTTCTACATCTTCAACCTTAATGATCAACTCATCTCCCGCCTTCAAACCAACAAAATAGTGAAGCGTAATAAGGAATATGTCATCACCGAGAAAGCTGAGCAGTCTACATAAATACATTTTATATCATAAAACAATACGTTAAATGCAGTATAGATCCGGCAGGAAGCTAAACCACGAAAAAATGCAGAGCTGCTTAACACTTTTTTGTTTTTCCGCTTTTCATTCTCTCCATTCCGGGTGCCATCACTTTTTTTTGGCTTAGAAAATAAGTTGTGGAATGTTTTTTTTATCAACAATTCTTTATGACTGACACTGTGAGGTCCAAATGACACAACCTTTATATCTTATGGGTCATCTAGGGGGATACCAAATCTATATAATTTTTCTTTAAGCCTTATAGAAAACCTGCTAAACTAAACATATCTTTGAAAATTAAAATTATAAAGAAGTACAACTATCCCTATATTGTTCCTTCCCATGACTGCGATGTTCCACAGTCTGTTCGTAAGGTTGACTCGCCATCTATGCATCTTTATGTTCTTCCAAAGCAACTTCTCCTCCAGCTTCCTGACTGACTAGGGACCTACTTTCTCTTCAGCCAAGTCAGCTAGCTAAGCTCCCTTTATCCCCCCTCCCTCAGAAAGGAGGGAGATGCTGGCTGTGTGTAACTTGCTGAAGAGAAATAAGCTTCTCCATTCCCCCTATGGAATGAGAGAGATGCAGGCCGAGTGTGACTCACCATACCCCACTCCCTCCTGAATGAGAAAGAAGCTGGCTGTGTGTGATTTGCTGAAGAGAAATCCCTCGTTCCTTAGCTGCTGTAGAACAAGTACAGCCCTTGTCAGTCAAGAAGCTAGAGGGGTGTCCGAGCAAGAAGGACAGGAATATGCTGCATTCCGTTTAAAGGAAAGACGATGATCAGACTGACACGGGGTCTTTTTCACAGATGGCGAGTCAAGTTTACAAACAGACTCTGAAACGTTACAGGCATGGGGAGGAGCAATATAGGGATAGTTGTACTGCTGTATTAAAGCAGTTTGCAAAGATAGTAGATGTTTAGTTGGATTAGTTAAATCAGCAGGTTCCATTTAAATACAATAAAAATCTTTGGATTTTTCTTTTCTTGGTAGACTAGATGTTATTTTATTTCTACTATTTTGGGAAATATAAGACCTTTCTATTACTCTTCATGTACAGATGTTCCTTATACCAGGGTCACCTGATCAGGCCAGCCAACCACTGCTATCGACGTGTAAGGGTACCACGTCATGCTGGGTGGAGTGCAGAGTCTCCTGGCTTGTGATTGGCTCTGTTTCTGGCCGCCAAAAAGCAAAACGGCGGGAGATGCCATTTTCTCCAGCGGGCGAAGTATTCGTCCGGGCAACGAGCAGTTTCGAGTACGCTAATTCTCGAACGAGCATCAAGCTCGGACAGGTATGTTCGCCCATCTCTAGTTATAGCCTAATGTGACCTTAAAAAAAGATATAGAACATATGCATGTTGAATTTTAATTCTAATAGTTATTTGCAGTTAAATAGGCTCATTGCTAAAAGTAGAAAAGGGCCCAATAAGGATGGGGGTTAAACACAGCGGTAACGAAGTGGTAACATATGCCAATTTCACACAATTCATTTTCAATATACAGTGAAATACTACATAGCCCTTTATATACTGATACTCACGTGATGACGATGTGCTTGGCCAGCATTTAGGATTGACATGACCTGAATTCTGTAAACAGTTTTGTAATGCTGACAAGCTATCCACATCTCTCGTCAGGAACAGGAGGAGGGCCCACAGTGACATTCAGTGGGCCCATATCCTGTATGCAGGGAGACCTGTGGCCGGAGTTCATGCAGTCAGCTCACCTCATGTGGCAGCAGCACAGTCACACAGCAGGGCTGAGGTGCTGCTCCTGCAGTGAGGAGTAAATGTGAGTGGTTACTCCTCACTGCCTGAGCGCTGCTGCGGGGAGAGCAGAGACCTGGTTCCGGCTCAGTGAATCTGTCTCTCGCTCCCCGCACGAAGTTCACCTCCCCCTCCTCCTCCTCCAGGCTTCAAGGAATGTGCCTGCTACTTCTAGCGATCTAGGAAGCAGGCACATATGGGCTTGTACAAGTGCCTGGTAGGAGGCACTGCATGTCGCAGTCTAATCAGGGGGCGGAGCCAACAGGCGTCGGGGCCCACCGGTGATTTCACCGGCACCCCGGCGGGCCAGTCCGACTCTGCTGATACTCACATGATGACGATGTGCTTGGCCAACATTTAGGATTGACAAGGTTTATAATGCTGACGAGCTATCCACATCTCTCTTTCTGGCTACGATGGTCCTTTAAGAGTCTGAATACCTTGCAGTCTGATTTCAACCATCTGCTGAAGTTGAGGACTATATTAGGCTGCTTCGACCAAAAGAAGTTGCCTGAGCAAAGGTTCCTTGTTAACTAGTATGTTAGTTTGCTTTTTATACCTGTGTTCTAGTTATAGCCTTTAGTATGTTTCTTGGATTTCTACATCTGCTCTATCTGTGCTGACCTATCACCTAGACCTGGTGCACCCCCATTGCTTCACTGTACCACCATCTGTCTCATTTCCAAGCTGTCACGACTAACATCACTACTTCAAAAGGAAACATCCTCATAATCCCTTCACCGGGAAGCGAAAACCAACAAATTTACTTACGGAAGTTGATTTAGCCCAGAGCCAAAAAAGACTGGTTGCACAGTGGGTCCACTACCTCAATAAGTGGTCATCTTGCACCATATATTTTAGGATATTATGGCCCTAGAGGAAAGATATGAAAAGACATCTGTATAGCATGTTCCCATTTTACTCTACCATTGGCAAATATGGGAAAAATAGATTATTTTATTTTTTGATCCCAAATGATATTACCTGCTTCCAGTATATATGGTGTAATATTTTTTGGTTACATGGAATTTATGGATGGGGCAATCCATAAAGAGGTCGTACAAGACTAGGAAAACATGGCTGCCTTCTTGGAAAAATTGTTGCACAGTTCATGATGTTGCAGCTTGGCTCTATTACAGTGGAAGCATCCCTTTAACTTGAATCTGATAAGATATTGGTGTCACAAAGCAAATGCCATTGAAATTCAGAGAAAAAGAACTGAATATACTATAAAGTTTCTTTTTAAATTGGGTCGGTAACTTTTAATAAACATTACTAGGGTAAGTAGAAGAACATATTAGTGTTAATCATATTGTAATTACCCATGTAAAGCTTGTGTAAAACTACAGGGAGCTCCAGGTATCAGTAGGCCCCTGGGCAACAGTGCCTCAGTGGGCCCCTTTGCAGTGGCAAGCACGTGGCAGCATTAAAAATTCAGAAATTAAAACCGTCTCCTGTTCCCTAGTTTATTAGAATAAACAGCCCCATTATGGTTATTTTATATAAGATCCCCACTATGGATTCATTACATACAGCCACCCCTCACCCCCATGAATTCCTTGTGGTACAGCCTTATGTGGGCCCCCCAGCAGCTCTCGGCCCCGGAACCTGCCCAGGTATGCCCAGTGCTGGCACCGGCCCTGCTCACCAGCAGCAGAGTTCAGGACCTCCAGTTATGTCCTAACTTTTGCTGGTTTTCGGCAAATGGAGGGGGTGTACAGCAACACTTCCGTTATACCACTCCCATAGAAGTGGTTGAATGGACATGTCTAGGACACCCTCTCACCCTCTAACTATGGGAGTGTTTAAGGTTATTCAGACAGTAATGATTATGAGCTCTGATAAATCTTCCCTTAGAGTCTTTTCGTTATTCAAAAACTAAGCTAAACATCATTTTTATACAGGTCAATATAATAAAAGTACATAATATTTTCATTTCTGTCACTTCCTTAGTTTGTGCTCTCAAACTCTAGACTGAATTAATTTTCTAAGTGTAGAAAAGTTTACTAAAGTAATTTGTAGAGATGAGTTTATTGAGCCGATGCAGATAAGCATCTGGCGGATCAATGGTAATAGAATAAGACTCAAGGACCAAGAAAGTAAATGTAAAAAGTCATAAAATAAACATATTCTTTTTTATATCAAAGTTTGGTTCATTATGAAGAATATCAAAAGGAAAAAAACAAAATGTCAAAATGTGAGGGAACAATACCAGATGGATTGGAGACTATACTCATTTACGCTACATAGTTGCATCATTGTGACACAACTTATATAACAAGTATGGAAAGGCTTCGATGTGGCTGACAGTAGTCCAGTATTTAAGGACTATTACTACTTAACACTGTTCAGACTTGTAATATTCAATATTCTTTTCTGATTGATTTTAAAATGGTAGGTAGCTAATACTGCCATTCATCTAAGGGATTGGCTTAGGGATGAAGGATGGGCAGGGAAAAATTAAGAAAAAAAAAGTTAAAATTTAAGTATTGAATACATACCAAATTATAAGGCATTTGGAGAAACATCTATTCACACCCACGTTGAATGTTTTGAAATATCAGACAAAGCTTTTACTAATTGAATCTTTGTTGTGTCATCCATCTCTATATGTGATGGTGCACAACACCAATGTCAATGTAACTGTAACTTAACCTGTACCATAGGGGTCTTCAGTCTGCAGAATACTACAACAAAGCGTTGATTTCCCTCTCAGCTTTGTGTTTGTAAACTGTGGCCTAGATTGCTGTTCAGGATTGCTGTGTTGGGACTGATTGAACAATACCCCTTTCGTCTGCAGCTCAGCTCTATCCAGCAAATGATTACCTTGAGTGATGGACGGCTAATCCATACAGCTGCTGGGGGACGGCGTCAAGGAAGACCTTTTTACTGTATATTTGCCTAGTTCCATTACAACTTGCTGGTTTTACTTTCTCCTGATTCCTTACCCTATTTCTGCTAGCTATCGCATTGCTACACTATACCATGTATCCAACTTCTGCTTCGTTGTTTGACCCTTATCCGATTCAGTGCTTCACCACCTTCATGGATTTGGCCTAATTCTGTCTGACTTTGGTCTGTTTATTTATTCATCTGTGTTTGATTCTCTTTCCTTTGCGCTTAATCAGTGTAGGGATTGATGATCAGAAGTCCTTAACCAATAGGGTTTGCAAGGTTTATTAGGTAGGTGACAGGGTTTGTGAGTGATTATAGGGTCTTCTCCCCTTCACTACCATGAACAGCAAATCATCCAATCTGATTTCTATTCTGCATGTTCAATAATCCCAGTAGATCTTAGTGAGCAGCCAAAGAATAGCACATAGGAAAAATAACTAATCTTCAGCCAGTGAGGATTAATAAAAGGCGGGCCCAAATAAGCCACGTAGGAGGGCTAAGTACATTTTTAAAAAAATAAATAATTTAAATGAACAACATTAGGTTACCTCTTTTTTCCCATGACCAGGCCGATATTGGTTCCTGGGTTTTCTGGCATTTAATGTGAGACAAGGGTAATTCTTTGGAATTTTACCCAAACTAGTTAATGTGAATTTGGGTAGAGAAGTGCCCTTTAAAAATGTCGCCAGCTTATGACTTTTACTTGAGTTTCCACTATGAATATTTAAGTTGAACAAATGTATCTGGGAAACATTCTTATTCCTGAGACATCACGGTATTTTAGAACATTGGTATTAACAGACATGGCCCAAGGAAGACAATTTCTTCTAAGTCGCTCGAGGAAGAAAGGGCATGTTAATTTAAGAATGCTCGGAGATATAGTAGCATTGGATGATCACTAAAATTCCACAAGAATGATTACTTCATTGGATTATTTAAGAGATTCGAAATCCGGCAAATATCTTTTCAGTGTATAATGTATGAAAAGACCCTCAATATACACTCAATAAACCGGCGGATACAAATGTCTTCAATATTAAACCTTTATGTTAGAGAAGTCAGATAAAGGAAACTGTTTCATAGGTGGTTGTAATTGAGAAAGAAAAACATAAAAGAGTTTTTAATGTAAAAAAAAATGCTCACAAAGGAATTGAAAGTTTAACCTTATAAAAATGAGAATACTTAATATAGCAGTTCTATTAATTGTATATATTATCTATCTGCTGCACAGAAGAGATAGGGTAGGTATTTTCAATTTACTTTTTGTTCAGGATATTTTTTAATACTTTCTTTTTAAGTTTTGGGTTATAGAAGTATAATAAGTGCAGATGTATCCTCTTTGCAGTTGCCAACGCAACTTCTCACAAAACTGATGCAACACAGTCACAGGATGTGATAACAGGAGCCTCTGAAGAATTTAGTGCACCAGCCCCACCCCCATTTTCCCTTCATATTAAGCTGTCACATGTATTATAGTTTTTTTTCTTTGGATTAATTGAAACTTTTTGTAGGTCTTTGTTGTGCCTTATGTATCATCATGTCTTTTTTCTTGTAATACATGTTCAGTTTTTCCTGTTCTGGGAAGCCCGATTTTTAGCTTCTTTTTCTATGCAGGAGTGGACACAAGCCATGTGAGGCGTTATATACAGGAGAGGACACAAGCCATGTGAGGGGGTCATATACAGGAGAGGATACAAGCCATGTGAGGGGGTCATATACAGGAGAGGATACAAGCCATGTGAGGAGTTATATACAGGAGAGGATACAAGCCATGTGAGTCATTATATACAGGAGAGGATAAAAGCCATGTGAGGGGGTTATATACAGGAGAGGATACAAGCCATGTGAGGGGGTTATATACAGGAGAGGATCAAGCCATGAGAGGTGTTTGTATATAAGGAGAGAGGATACAAGCCAAGTGAGGGGTGGAATATATAGGAGAGGATACAAGCATGTTAGGGGGTTAATACAGGAGAGATACAAGCCATGTGAGGGGTTATATACAGGAGAGGATACAAGCCATGTGAGGGGTTATATACAGGAGGATACAAGCCATGGAGGGGGGTTATATAAGGAGAGGATCAAGCCATGTGAGGGGTTATATACAGAGAGACACAAGCCAGTGAGGGGGTTATACACAGGTAAGGATACAAGCCATGTGAGGTGTTATATACAGTAGAGGATACAAGCCATGTGAGGTTAAGGTTAAATACGAGAGGGACACAGCCTGATGGGGGTATATACAGGAGAGGACACAAGCCATGTGAGGCGTTATATAAGGAGAGGATACAAGCCATTAGGCGTTTATATACAGGAGAAAGGATACAAGCCATGTAAGGGGTTAATACAGGAGAGGATACAAGCCATGAGGGGGTATCAGGAGGTACCGAGGGTTATACAGGAGAGAATACATGCCATTTGAGGGGTTATATACAGTAGTGGACACAAGCCAAGTGAGGGGGTTATACAGGAGAGATATACAAGCTATGTTAGGGTTATATTACAGGAGAGGATACAACCATGTGAGGGTGAGGGGGTATATACAGGAGTGACACAAGCATTGTGAGGGGTTATTATACAGGAGAGGAGGGGTACAAGCCATGTTGGGGTTATATACAGAGAGGATACAAAGCCATGTGAGGGTGGTTTATATACAGGAGAGGAACAAGCTATAAAGGGGTTATATACAGGAGAGGACACAAGCCATGAGAGGTGTTATTACAGGTAGGATACAAGCCATGTGAGGTGTTATATACAGTAGTGGACACAAGCATGTGAGGGGTTGTTATATACAGGGTAGGATACAAGCTATGTGAGGGGTATATACAGAGAGGATACAAGCCATGTGAAGGTTATATACAGGAGAATAAAAAGCCATGTGAGGGGTTATAAAGGAGAGGACACAAGCCATGTGGAGGGTTATAAAAGAGAGGAGAGATACAAGCCATGTGAGGGGTTATATACAGAGGATACAGCCATGTGAGGGGGGTTGGGTTATATACAGGAGAGGTACAAGTACAAATGAGTGTATATACAGGAGAGGAGTACAAGCCATGTGAGGGGGGTTATTTAAGGAGGAGGAGTACAAGCCATGTGAGGGGTTATATACAGGAGAGAACACAAGCCATGTGAGCGGGTTTATACTGAGAGGACACAAGCCATGTGAGGCGTTATATACAGGAGAGAACACAAGCCATGGGAGGGGTTATATACGGAGAGACCAAGCATGTGAGGTGTTATACCAGGAGAGGATAGAAGCCATGTGAGGGGGTTATATAAGAGAGGATAAGCTATTGGGGTTTATTACAGAGAGGATACAAGCATGTGAGTTGGTGTTATATACAGGAGAGGATACAAGCCATGTGAGGGTTGTATACAGGAGAGTATACACAGCCATGTGAGGTGTTATCTATAGAGGAAGAGGATACAAGCCATGTGAGTGGTTAGGTATTATATATAGGAGAAGGATACACAGCCATGTGAAGGTGTATATACAGGAGAGGATACAAGCCACTTGAGGGGTTGGTTAGATACAGGGAGGATACAAGCATGTGGGTTGTCCATATAGCAGAGAGGATCAGACCATGAGAGTGTAATACAGGGGAGGGTACAAGCCATTGTGATGGTTTAAATATAGGAATGGATACAAGCCATGTGAGGGGGTTATATTACAGGAGAGGATACAAGCCATGTGGGGGTCATATACAGAGATGATCAAGCAATGTGAGGGGTCAGGGTCATATACAGGGCAGGATACAGCCATGTGAGGGAGTTTATAAAAGGAGAGGATAAAGCCATGTGAGGGGGTCATATACAGGAGAGGATACCAAGCCCACGTGAGGCGTTATATACAGGAGGATACAAGCCAGTGTTAAGGGTCATATACAGGAGAGGATACAGCCATGTAAGGAGTTATATACAGGAGAGGATACCAGCCATGTGAGGCGGTATATACAGGGGAGGTACAAGCCAGTGTAGGGGGTCATATACAGAATGGATACAAGCCATGTGAGGAGTATATACAGAGAGGATACAAAGCCATGTGAGGCGTTTATATACACGGGGAGGATACAAGCCATGTGAGGGGGGTCATATACAGGAATGGATACAAGCCTGTGAGGAGTTTATCTACGGAGAGGATAGAGAGCCATGTGAGGCGTTATATACAGGAATGAGAGGATACAAGCCATGTGGGATTAATATACTGGAGAGGATCAAGCATTTGAGGGGGTTCTATACAGGAGTGGACACAAGCCATGAAGTTGGGGTTATATACGGAGAGGATAACAAGCTAAATGAGGGGTTATATACAGGAGAGGACTCAAGCCATGAGAGGTGTTTTATACAGGTGAGGGATACAAGCCATGTGAGGGTTGGGTTTATATACAGTATGGACACAAGCCAGAGAGGGGTTATATACAGGTAGGATACAAGCCATGTGAGGGGGTTGGGTAGATACAGTATGGACACAAGCATGTGAAGGGTTATATACAGGAGAAGATTAAAGCCATGTGAGGTGGTTATATACAGGAGAGGACACAAGCCATGTGAGAGGGTATATACAGGAGAGGATACAAGACAAGTGAGGTGTTATATACAGGAGAGGAGTACAAGCCATGTGAGGTGTGTAATATACAGGAGAGGACACAAGCCATGTGAGGGGTTAGATACAGGAGAGGATACAGCCATGTGAGGTGTTATATATAGGAGAGGATACAGCCATGTAGGGGGTCAATACAGGAAGGACAAGCCATGTGAGGAGTGATTATATACAGGAGAGGATAAAGCCATGTGAGGGTTTATATACAGGGGAGGATACAAGCCATGTGGGGGGTCATATACAGGATGGATACAAGCCATGTGGGAGTTATATACAGGAGAGGATACAAGCCTGTAGGCGTTTATACAGGGAGGATACAACATGTGAGGCATTATATACTGGAGAGGATACAGACCATTTGAGGGGGGTTATATACAGAGTGGACACAAGCCTGTAAGGGGGTTATATACAGGAGAGGATACAAGCTAATGAGGGGTTATATACAGGAGAGGACACAAGCCATGGAGGTGTATAACAGGAGAGGGTACAAGCCATGTGAGGGGTTATATACAGTAGTGGACACAAGCCATGTGTAAGGGGTTATATACAGGTAGGAACAAGCTATGTGAGGGGTTATATACAGGAGAGGATACAAGCCATGGAAGGGTTATATTACAGGAGAAGGTAAAAGCCATGTGAGGGTTATATACAGGAAGAGGACACAAGCCATTGTGAGAGGGTATATAGAAGTATGGGAGTGTTATATACGAGGGATTACAAGCCATGTGAGGGGTTGGTTGGTTTATACAGGAGAGGATACAGACACGTAAGTTTATTATTAAGGAGAGGATACAGCCATGGAGGGTAGTAATAGGGAGGGATACAAGCCATGTGAGGGGTTATATAAGGAGAGGACAGCATGGGGGTTATATTTATAATAGGGATTACAAGCCAGTGAGGGGGGGTAGTATAAGCGAGGATACAAGCCATGGAGTCGTTATATACAGGAGAGCATACAAGCCATGGGAGGGGTTATTAAAGGAGAGGATAAAAGCCATTGAGGGGGTTATAACAGGAGTGGCACCAAGCCATGTAAGGGGTTATATACAGGAGAGGATACAATGGATATGAGGGGGTTTATAACAGGAAGGTTACAGCCATGAGAGGTGTTATATACAGGAAGGGATACAAGCCATGTGAGGGGGGTTATATACAGTAGTGGACCAAGCAAGCAATGTGAGGGGGTATATACAGGATAGGATACAAGGTGGGGGGGGGCGGGGTTCGGGGGGGGGGCGAAGGGCGGAGTGGCAGGGGGTGGGGGGGGTAGCAGGGGGGGGGTGGGGGGGGGGGGTGGGGGTGGGGGAAGGCGGGGGGGGGGGGTTACAGGGTGGTGGGGGGCAAGCGGGGCTGTGTGGGGGCGTTAGTAAGGAGACGGAAAGCCGTGGGGGGGAGGGGTATAGCAGAGGGGGTACGCATGTGTGGTGGGGCATCGGAGAGGTACAGGAACGGTGTAGGTAGGAGAGGATACAAGTGTGAGAGGGTTTTAGGGGAGGAAAGCGATGGGTGGGAGGTTAACAGGGGGTGCGCGCTGGGGGGGGGGTGAGTGTATAAGGGGTACAGGGCATGTGGGGGGTGGGTTGGGAGGGAACAGCTGGGGGTGGGGGGGGGGTATTACAGGAGAGAGGGCGGCAGGGGGTGGGGGGGGGTACATGAGGGCAAGAGGTGTGAGGGGGGGGGTGGGTTTACAGGAGTGGACAAAGGAAGGGGCGAAGGGTAGGAGAGGAAGGGAGCTCGAGGGGGTTAGGAGGGAAGCCGGGGTGAGAGGGGGGGGTGTAAGGGAGGATAGAGGGGGGTGGGGGGGGGTGGGGTAGTGGTACGGGGGGGTGGGGGTGGTAGGGGGTGGAAAGTGGGGGGGGGGTTGGGGGGCGGGGTGTGGTGGGGGGGGGAGGGGGTGGGATATACAGGAGGGGGGTTGGATACAGCCATGGAAGGGTTAATAACAGGAGAGAAAAAAAGCCAGTGAGGAGTTATATAGAGGAGAGGACACAAGGCCATGTGAGGGGGGGTTATAAAGAGGACCAGGATACAAGCCATGTGAGGGGTTATATACAGAGAGGATACAAGCCATGCTAAGGGTGTTATATACGGAAGGAGAAGATAAAATCCAGGAGGTGAGGGGTTATATACAGGAGAGGAGAGGATATATGCCATTGTGAGGGGTTTTATTTACAGGGGAGGGACACAAGCCATGTGAGTGGTGTTATAAAAGAGGAGAGGATACAAGCCAGGTGAGGGGGTAATACAGGAGAGGACAAAAGCCATGTGAGGGGTTTATTACAGGAGAAGATCACGCATGTGAGGGGTGTTATACAGGAGAGAGGAGTATATACACCATGTTGAGGGGTTATTACAAGGAGAGGACCAAGCCATGTGAGGGGCGGGGGTTTTATGCAGGAAAGGAACAAGCCATGTGGGGGGTGAATATACAGGAGAGGATACAAGAAATGTGAGGTTGGTTATATACAGGAGAGGGGATACAATGTTAGTGAGGGTTAGGGGTTTATACAGGAGAGGATACAACGCCATGTGAGGGGTTTAACAGGAGAGATGATACAAGCCATGTGAGGGGGTTATATACAGAATAGGATACCGAGCATGTGATGGGGTTAGTATACAGAAAGGATACAAGCCAGTGAGTGGTTATAAAAGGAAGGACAAGATTCCAGTGGAGGGGAGTTTATATAGGAGAAGATACAAGCAGGTGAGGAACTTTATACAAGGAGAGGAAGAAAACCGCACATGTGAGGGGTTATATAAAGGAGAGGACATAATCCAGTGTGAGGGGTTATATACAGGAGAGGGCACAAATCCATGTGAGAGAGTGTTATATATAGGAGAGGATACAGCCTTGTAGGAGGGGTATATACAGAAATGGACACAGCTATGTGAGTGTTTAATACAGGAGAGGACATAATCCATGTTGCAGGGGTTAATACAGGAGAGGACACAAGCCAGGTGGGGGGGTATATCTGGGAGTGGATACAAGCCATGGAGGGGGGTTATATACAGGAGAGGATTTGCAAGAGCAGTTTAGGGGTATATAAGGAGAGAGGATACAAGCCATGTGAAAGGGTCATATAAGGAGAGAACACAAAGCCATGTGGGGGGGTATGGGGTTATAAAGGAGAGGATACAAGCCATGGAAGGGGTATATACAGGAGAGGACACCAAGCCATGTGAGGGTATATAAGAGAGGAGGACACAAGCCGTGTGAGGGGGTGTTACATAAGGAGAGGAACAAACCATGGAATGGGTTATATACAGGAGGGATTACAAGGCATTGTGAGGGGTTATTTACATGGGGAAGACACAAGCACTTGTGAAGGGGTTATATACAGGAGAGGATACAAGCCCATGCATCGTTGGTGGTTATATACCAGGAGAGACCACATTGCCATTGAGGGGGTTTATACAGGAGAGGGACACAAGCCTGTGAGGGGTTTTATACAGGAGAGGATACAAGCCATTGAGGGGTTATATACAGGAGTAGGGAACAAGCCATGTGAGGGGTTATATCGGAGATTGCCAGGAGAGGATACAAAGCCAGTGGAGGGGTTTTATTACAGGAGAGGTACAAGCCTGTGAGGTTGGGTTTATACAGGAGAGGATACAAGCCATGTGAGGGGTATATAAGGAGAGATACAAGGCATGTGGATGAGTGGTTATATACAGGCAGGGAGGACACAAGCTCGATGTTAAGAAGGCAACAGCCTTAAGGGGTTATATACCAGGAAAGGACCACAAGCCATGTGTGGGTTTATACAGGAAGGAACAAACCATGTGAGGGTTTTATACAGGCGAGGATTACAAAGCCAGGGGTTATTCAGGAGAGGATACGCATTAGTAATACAGGAGATGATACAAGCATGGTGAGGGGTTATATACAGAGAGAGTACACAAGCCAGGTGATGGGTATTATATAAAGAGAGGGGACAAACCATGTGAGGGGTATACTACAGGCGAGAAGGATACAAGCCATTTGGGGGTTATATACAGGGAGATAATACAAGCAGTGAGGGGGTTTCAAGGAGGAACAGAATGGCAAAAATCGCGTATGTGTGGTCAGTCAAGCGCTGCCCCAGTGTGTGGGACAGTCCAAGGACACACTATCGGTTGTCTAACGTGGTGGGGTGGTAAACATTAAATTTTCATTATCTTCACTATCTTTTTACAATAACATGCACATTAAAAAAATATTTTTAAAGCAGATTAATTCAATGTGTTCCCAGTTGGAAATACGCCTTCAAGCTTTTGACATGCATAATAAACTGCAAAACATTAATATTTTACATTGATAATGTTGAGAATGAAAATGCTTGAAAACATGACTATTTGATATAGATATGTCTGTAACAAACCTGTGATTTGTACACAAAAAGATTACACTAAAAATATCTTTATTGCATAATCAAAATAACAGCACAGGAGTTAGTAGATTCTAGAGAAGACGAAACCAGGTATAGTGCAACACAATAGAAGAACGATATCAGTTTACCCTTACTCGCAAAAAGAATGGAAAAAAAAACGGACGCAAGGAGGGGATACAGAATTAAAAAGATCAAAAAAAAAATAGCCAGTAAGATGTTAGTAATAGTCCCGAGCGTGTTGTTTATCCATAAGGCCTCTTTAATCTTTACTCTTGTGAGTATTACCAGTAAAACAATTTTACGATCAAAAAAAGTATGCACCATCGTTTTTTTCCTTTTTCTCCAAATCGAATAGTAATTGAAGAGGGAACGAAGGAAGAAAGAGAATGGAGAAAAGAAAGTGGATACGAGTCCATGTGCAGGAACAAGTTCCCGGGTGGGAACAATTACGAGTAGCAAGAAGCACGAGCTACTGAGTGCCCCAAGGAGGGACCGCCGTCCGAGCTACGTACCATGTATAAGGATTTTCATGCCCTAGGCATGCAACGCTGAGGACATTGGGTTATGGACTAAGGACTGTCCCCGTGAGAGATACCAACAATCTCTGGTTGGAAGGACTGCATCTTTTTCCTAAATGTGGAGTGGATGATGAACGTAGGGCGGGAGGATTAATATAGTGCAACAATAGCAATAAAAAGTAATAGACATGATTTATATTACACAAGTGTCACTGATATTTAGGTCAACACTAGGACCAGCTGATCCTCCTGTTCCCTTATTGTATATCTGGTGAAGGTCCAAACTCCAAAATCAAGTCCCGTACAAGACAATAACGACTTAAAAGGTAGCCATCCTTTTATAGTCCCTGGCCTAACCGTCACAGCCATTGGCACTCCTAAACCCACGACACGCATTCCCATATTTTGCTTTCTCAAGGTGATATAAATAGAAGATGAGCGAGTATACTGTCCGAGCTTTGAGCTCGTGTCGAGTTATTAAGGTACTCGAAACAAAGGTCGTTGCTCGGACGAGATTTCCCATGCTCGAGAATCGAGCATGTAATTAAACAAACACACAGTGAAAGAACAATGAAGAATAGAACTAAAAACAGTGAACAACAGGATCATTAAGAAAAGAGAAAAGACAGTAAAGAACACAGTGAAGAATAGATTACAGATGGTTCTGCAAATCTGCTTACTGTCGGGAAGATACACGCGGAACGGCCAGGCAGGGAGGACAATCGCGCACAGGGAGACATCTGGCCAGCAGAGACACATCGGGCGACAGCCAGAGACAATCGGGCGCAGCAAAAGAGCGGACACATCGGGCGACGCAAAGCAGAGACAATGGCCGACACAGGAGAATCGGGGCAGCCAGGAAGACATCTCGCGAAGCAGGAAGGACAAGCGCGCAGCAGGGAGACGCGCCTGCAGCAGGGAGGACGCGTGCAGCAGGGAGAATGGGGCAGCGGGGGAGACTAATCATGCAGCAGGCAGGCCTCGGGACACGCAGAGAGCACATCGGGCTCTGCAGGGAGAGGGAGACATCGGGAGGGAGACTTCAGTGGAGAAGAGGGAGCGGATCCCGGGACAGTGTATACTTCCTCTCCCGACAAGTAAGCAAGATGTGCGAACATCTGTTAATCTATTCTTCACTGTGTCTTCACTGTGTTTTCACTAAATGATCCTGTGGTCACGTTTTTATTCTATTCTTCACTGTTCTTCACATCTGCTAACTTGTCGGGAGAAAATTACGTGCGGAACAGTGAAGAATAGATTGCAGATGGTTGCATAATCTCTAACTTATCAGAGACATTCTTTTTCAATTAAATACACAGTTTATTCCCGAACCAGTGGTCCCTTTGAAAAATGCTCGAGCTCCCATAGACTTCAATGGGGCTCGTTATTCGAGACGAGCAACTAGAGCATCGGGAAAAGTTCGTCTCGAATAACGAGCACCCGAGCATTTTAGTGCTCGCTCATCTCTAGATATAAACTATCCCAATTTCAGCAAATGTAAAGCATTTACATTGGTGCATGCGTACAAACCAATCCCCTACATGTATGAGGACTGGAGTCCACGCATGCGCACTATCGCACACCAGAGCAGGACACCACTCGTCTGCTTAATATGGGCAATCACATACCCTAATCATAGGTTAGATCGGATCATTCAAAAATGGATGTTAATATCACCATATCCTAATTTTAAAGCTGCCAGGATTCTTTCAACTACACTATGTATGCTATATATAAGGGTATATAAAAATAGATACCCCATACACTAAATGATGTATAACAAACATTATTCTATCAAAAATATAACAGGTAGATGTACCGCATCCTTACATAACTTACTTTCAATGTAAAGTGACATATATAATACAGTGATGTAAAGTGAAATGACAGAACCATGTGCAATTGAAGTGCAATAATGCAATTGGGGGGTGTAGAAACCATGACATAATCACAAATGCAGTTTTTTTGGTAGCACTTATGATTATTTTCCCCTTTCTGCCACCTCCATGCCAGAGGGGCGTGAATAGGTGTAAATTGGGGTGTGGCTGGCTAGGGGGTGGCCGAAACCAATAGGGAGTGGGCCGTCATGGGATGTTTCGGTCCTTGCACCTGCACACTGTCTAGAAATAGACGCTGCACAGGCCGTCGCCGGATGCATCAAGAGGCTTGTGCCGGCAGAGCTATCATACACTGGCACACGAGTGTCGGTGTATGATAAATATTTACTATATCATATAAAAAATAGAATAAATATAGTTGCGTATAAAAGTAACAAAAACAATTATGTAATAACCAAAAAATACTAAAAAAAAATCCTCTGTACAAACATAAATAAATAACCCTATGTTATTCATAAGGTGACTATACATTTCACAATCCATTTTTCACTTACTGTAGATATTTACATGGACTTTCACCTCGTACTGAAGATATTTAACTAATATTCCAGCGTGAACTTGATCTAATGCATTTTGAATGTCTGCTTTTTACGAGACGCACCTGACACCTCTAGAAGATGTAGTGTAGCCTCTAGCGTGACCCGGTGTCAGGTTTCCATATTTTACCAGACAGCCGGGCACTGGCATGTAAGAAGACCATCTTGGCTGCGACAATAAAGCCGGAGGTATTGGGGTTTCCTTACGCATCCTTCTAATGCTTTAATACTCTAGTGTTCACACTTCAATGACCACTTTAGAGAGAACAGTCGGCAATCACGTGATGTATTTTATCGGAATGCTTCTTTTTATGTCTTGTGCAAGAAGTAGAAATGTTCCAGCATGTAAATTGTCTAAGAACATCACTGAAAGATCAGAGTCAGCTGCACCCAAAGTGCTAAATCTCGAAAAACAGACCGACACCAGGGATCAAGGATGAACATATTTCATTTTCAATTCAGTTTGTGGAACTGGTTTTTCTCTTTTCATCTTTATGTAAAATTGCTATTTTTGGGAGACAAATTAACATCTTTTTTTTTTCATTTCGTGCTTCGAAGTGTGTCGTAAATCCAGAAATATGAATGATATGATAAGATTAAAAAATAAAATATAAAATATATAAATATACACTGTTACTAGTGATGAATGGACCAATTAAAATTGCGGACAAATTTTAAAAATTTGTGCAGGTCCAGAACCTAGACCCGAACACAAACCCCCATCAGTAACACCTGTGTCAGATTTTGAACCAGTGTCTTTTGGCCTTACTAGTTGGGTCTCTACCACTGTGCTATGTAGCCTGATAATAATTCATTGCTGCATCATCTGCTGCTGTTTTTAGGTCTCAGTTGTGTTTATTTGTATTATCCTATCAGGAGTGGCCGGGCTCCATTTAACGCTGGTTTTGTCATTCAGTATTTTCCAGGTATTGTTCTATCTGCAGATAATCCCTGGTTCTCTTCTGTAGGAACATCTAGTAGCTTGTTACTTTGATGGTTTTGAGAGATTCGAGGAAGTTTGTCTGTTCTCTTGTAGTCACTCACCACTTTCCTGTCTGTTCCCCCTTGTCTTTTTGTATTTTATAGTGAGTGTTTTGTGGATCTGCTCTGGTTGTTACTTGTTATTCCTGTCCTCCCTATTGCCCTCCTTCCTGTATTCAGCCTTGGTTGTGTGTCTGTGTGGCAGCAATCGTTTTGTTAGGGGGACCCAAATTTAGTGCTACAGAACCTAGTATCCTTTAGTCCTTTTCCCTACTATCTGGAAAGATTTCATGACTTTCCCTAAGCTGTCCCAAAGGGAAGTTGTAACTGGTCACAGGTCATAGGGCAGCAGGGAAAGCTGTTCCCACAACTATAACAAGGTAGAATGTAACTATATAATTGAAACCAATTTCCTTATATCATAAATTGATGGTACAAACTATAGTAGTAAACTTAGCAGGATAATTGTTCACTTGATAATTCAGATCTGCAAAAAGATTAGTCTATCGCGTGAAATTTTTATAGGTTTGTGCAGACTTAATTGACCATAAACTTTAGTATCTTTGTTTCTTCTAAGAACATATGAATATTAATTCTAATAGTAACGAGAAGACACAATATATTAAAAATTGCAAAAGCACTTTGAAAACTTTTCAATCTTCATAAAGAATAGATCACATTCGTGACACAGTTCCATTTACGGAGCTACACCCATATAGGTGATACAAATTACTCATGATAACAACAAAAAAACACAACCCCCCCCCATATCTTTCATTGTGTTAAACCCCTTGTCACATGATAAAATACACCAATAGCTATAGTGATGAATACAGGTCAATATTGCATAAAGGAGTTTTCCCAGACTAAGTAGATTAAAGACATGAAAGTGGTAAAAGATAATTATGAAAGATCTTGATTGGTCTGTTGAAGCCCCCAAAGGAGTAAAAGACACAGTTACAGTTACATACAGAGACATTTATTGAAAAGTGGCCGATCAAAGCAAGTGGTCATAAAAGGGTTTAAGAGTGAATCTAGTCGGTATTTCTGTGCTGTTCCTTTAAATTTTATAGTAATTGGGGCAAATTTACATTACCTGCGTCCATTTCGCGATCCAGCGGCACGTTCTCTGGATGGATCGAGGTCCGGCCGGGATTTCTTAAAGGTGTTCCTCCCAGTCACCAGGTGGCGCTGCTGCGCTGAAGTTCCCAGGAACTCACTGGAATACCACCGAGCCAGGCTGAGTGAAGGTAAGGCAAGCCCACGACCATTTTTGTTTTAAATGCGGCGGTTCTATGAATCCGCGACGGTTTTTGTTCAGGCCACGCCCCCGATTTACAGTCGCGTGCATGCCAGCGCCGTGGCGGCCACAATCCGATGTCGTGCCAAAATTCCCGGCGGCAATACATCGGAAATCGCCGCAAATCGGAAATATTCGGGTAAACAAGTCGGGAAACGCGCACGGGCCTTAGTACAATCACCCCGACTTGTTGTTGACAGTTCATATGGAGAGATTTTTGAAAAGTGCCCACATCCCCAAAATATAGGTGGTACATTAAAGGGTTAAGTGTTGTGACTCTATCCTGTTCTATTTCTGTGACGGATGTATAGTCTCCGTGTAGAACAACAGAGGCAACTCACAAACATCCCGCCAATGGAAAGTATCTAGGAAAGATGCTAAATGATTACGAATACAGGACAGTCGGTTGATGGTGTTGAGGATGATTAATGTCAAGCGCATTAACTTCATTGTTAGCATTTATGGAAAGGGGAGGAAAATTCATTTTTTTTTCAAAATATAACATCAATAAAACTTAATAGCTTTGTTAATTCAGCCGATAAAGGGCTTGGATGCATTTTGTTTATTACCACTAATGACGGTTTTCGCGTTAAATGACCTCCAATTTTTAAAAATAGGCAAAAAAGACATTGCAAACATTATTGTAAAGCGTTAATAATCCTCACATGGACATAAAGGTGGTGTAACACGTCATGTCACTATTTTGATGATCAATCCGGGATATTATCTGGAGCATGGAAAGGCCCTGTTAGGAAAGCGGATGTACATAACACTCTATCATCTGATGGTAAAATGTGAAAGGGACAATCCCAAGGACTCCTGCATCTGTGAAAGTTGAGCTGACAGCTAGACAAATGCTATTTGCAAGATGCATACCCTTCAATGCGAAACTTTAGGCACATTTAGAATTTTATGATCGTTATGAACGCGGGGCCCCCGGAACGTGTATATTGAACAAAAAATTTTCATAATGAGGTGAAAAAAATGGCATGAACCGTCTGGACATGGCTCAATAAACTTCCAATATCTGCTACAGATCATCCACAGAACCTTCATCATTACTCGGAGAGCAATCGGATGATTTATGGGCATTTTATTTTTCCTTTAACTACACGCGGTTTAGAATGAATGAAGGATTGGGTTTTAGGAAATGAAGTGTTACACTTTATAAATGTTCTACCGCCTCCGTGAGCCCATTTCTGTGGGACCGATCTGTCAAAAACGAGCCTGTGTTTTAGCAACATAAGCAAGTGTGTTTCCATTTGATTTGCCTAATATTCTGGGCTGAGCTGGATAATGTCTGTCAACGATTGAGAGAGTTGGGCAAAAGTATTATTGGTATGTTGTATTAATCGAGGCATGTTTAAAACAAAAATGACCAAGTACTTCAAGAGTTGAGTGTAAAGGAGTTGGGTTCGTTGAGTCTTAATAATAGAGATTGCTATTTTGTTTCGTAAGTTTTACCATTATAAAATAAGATTTCTTCTTATTTTATTTTTTTATGACATTTTAGATTGCTTTTTTTAAATTTTGATTATAAAACACAACATTGTAGGGAGAAATTATAAGATTTTTTTGGCAGTTTTGGGCAGAAAATAATGTATTATGCAGGTTTTGGCCTAAACTTTCAAACTTTTCTGCCTGCATCTAAGCTTGCAAGCAATAGATTGACCTATATTGCAAAATATCTGTTGTCACGCACTTCCCAGTAATTGTGTTTGTGGGTGCCTTTGGATAGAGACCACCTGATTATAACTAAATAAATAATCCAGGCACTCGCTTTGGAAGCCTATATAACGGCTTATACATAACATGTGGGCTATTGGAAAGTGCAGCCGTGGAGCCATTTGACTGCTCTTGATGAATTAACCCGAAACTCTTACTCTTCATAACAAATCGCTGTTGTTTGAATAATACTGTGAGTAGATGATGGGTCACATCTTATGTTGTTAGTGAATAGTTTTTACTTTTGCATTCAAAGTGAGTTGACTGAAATTTTCTTCTATTGATTACATGGGATGATGGGAAACAAACGGATTATAATAGGGTGTGTGTGTACCTCCTGCAAACCCAAGTATGTATCATGATTTACGCTTAAGGTGTCAGAGATTTAGCTCTCACATAAGATCCAGCTTCCTTCAGCGGTGTTGTAGAGTTGAGCTTCGATCACTATTGAGATGACAACTATTCATAAAGGTACTCTTACAATAAGTTAAGGGAAACCTTCATCCGAAATGGCCTATAATAAACACTACCACTATATGGTCAAGAAGTTGAACAGCTTCTAGATTGAGGTTTCTCTTATGTCCTCTCGAACACTCCGAAGGAGAACTGGAGATCGGCAATTCAAAATCAACTAGATGGTTGCAAATAAATGCGAGACACTTTTATTGTATATAAACACTAGCAATAGAGATGAGCAGCACAAACTGACTCGGGTTCTCGTATTCGACGACGAACTTTCCCGTATGCTCGAGGTGATGTCCGAATAACGAGACCCATTGAAGTCAATGGGAGGACTCGAGATTTTCAAGGGACAAGGATCTGCACAGGGAAGCTTGGTCACAAAAGACCTGGGCAAACTCAGAAAGGATGACAACACACGGAAATGACCAGGAAAACAGCGCAGGGGGCATGAATGGTGCCTTGAGGCTGCTTAATCGCACCCTTATGCCAAAACTATGGGCAAACACTGGCCAGTAAGAGTGACACCGAATTGAGGCTAGATAGATCTAAACAATCCAATAATTGACCCTGACAATATAGGGGGAACTATGCAGAGGCTAGCGGCAGCAGCGGCAGGCTAGAGAGGTCTTGGCAAGACATACCCCAAAGGACTCAGGCTTAAACCAATGTGGTGGCAGAGAGGAACCAAAGGAGGTGAGCACGAAGCGCTCCATAATATCGGATCAAATGCATAAAAGTTGGCCAGTGATTTTGTGGATTACACAGCAGGGTGGCGAACAAAGTTACAAGTTGATGAGGGAAACGCAATGAAAAGCAACCCAAAATCTTTTTTTTTTGGGCCCTGACACAGCTCGTCTTGAGAAGAGGGGAACCATGGATGGAGGATGAACTCAGTTAGTAGATTAAAGGTGTTGCCAGTTTTAAAAACTATGTTAGTTGGATCTTGGGCTGGAGCTGCGCTCCGCTGCCAGGGAAGACTTCGCCAATCCAAGCCCCTGTCTCTAGGACTACTCCCAAACAGCACTTCTAAGAAACTTTTGTATATAGATCAACGTGAGTAGCGTTATTAATTTTGGGTTCTGGCGTGGTGAGGGGAAGTAACAAAGTGCGCAAAGAAAGCGATGAAATAATATTGGTAAATGATAAAAGTTTTTGTGATAACAAGCAGGGTGGCGACAAAGTTAACATGGAAGCCATGAAAAACAATCCAAATCTCGCGACACAGTCGTTTGATAAGGGGACCATGTATGGAGGCAGCTATATGGACTACTTTGGACCCGCGGCATATGGCGATGACCGTGTGGAGTGCGGTAGACATGGAGGACAAACGTGTTGAGGCAGTAAAAAAAGACGACGTGTGGAGGTGCTATGGAGACAATTTAATTTGGATAGTGCCTGTATGTGGCCCAGCCAAAAAAGTTTTCAAACCAGAGGAGTCAGAGATGTGGGTCCTCCAGAAAAATACAAGATTGAGTGCCTGATAGGTTGCAGCCAAAAATAAGTTTTCAAGACCAAGGAGCAGGTAGCTGGTCCTCAGAAAAATTACATAGATTGAGTGCCTGTATGTGGCGTCCAAAAATAGTTCAAACCAGAGAGCAGGGTAGCTGGTCCCCGAAAAAAGATTAAAAAAATGGTTCCTGTATGTGGCAGTCCAAAAAGTTTTCAAATCACAGAGGAGCAGGTAGATGGTCCTCCAGAAAAAAATTAATTAGATGAGTGCCTGTATGTGGGCAGTCCAAAAAAGTTTTCAACAGAGAGAGCAGGTAGCGGTCCTCCAAAAGATAAATAAATTGAGTGCGTATTGATTGCAGTCCAAAAAAGTTTTCAAACAGGGAGCAGGTAGATACGCTGGTCCTTCAAGAAAATTACCATAGATTGAGTGCATGTATGGCACTCCCAAAGACATTGTTTTAATAACAGGGGACAGCGTCTTGGGTAGTTGGCCCTCCAGACAAAATTAAATACATAGAGTACTATAGCCAGACCAGTGGCCTGGACCAAAAAATAGCACAGGTTCCTATCGCTTTAGTGTACAAAGAGGAGGAGAAGGAGGACCAATTGAGGAGGGAGGGGAGTGCATACATTATCAGTTTCAGCTTTCTTCCCTGGTGGAGAAGGAAATGCGACAGAATCCAGGACTTTATTCATCTTGATTGCTCTTCAGCCTAGTCAGGCTGTCAGTCGACAGGCGTGTACGTTATAGGTGAGATGACAAACAGCTGGGAAATGAACAAACAAAGCTCTCGGAGACCAAACAGCTAGCGGGCAGGGCAGGCAGAAAACCTCAGGCGTATAGAGCCAGTTGCTACACATATGTCCAGCTTTGAGCAAGCCCAGTAGTTGTAGGGAGCCTTGCTGTTGATATTTAGGACGATGGTATGGTCAGCTTACGTACGCCATCCTTATAATCCTTCTGGGATAAGATACACGCGCCCTACTCTGCCCCGCAGCACGGGGACACCCGGAATAGACGAGTTTGTCTTGGTGGGTGGACAATAAGAAATGGGCATACGCCGTGTAAAGCGTTACCCCTGCCGAATGCTGACAGAGCCTCGGCTCGCGTCAGCACTACCTCCTCGCTACTTGCGTACCGAAGAAGTACGCCCTCGTGCCTGGCTAGAAAAACGCTGTCGAAAGGGAAATATGTTTCAGCTGTGCACCAGGGCTGCTTGGTATTACATGTATTCATCCACTCTTTCTCTACAGGGATGAGAGGTGGAAAGATTTTGCTTGTACCGTGGCGTTCAGGAGACCGTGACATGACCATCAGATCAGGTGTGGACATAAATTTCTTGCAACAGCGGGGTAACAGGTAGGCAGCTTAGCATGCAATAAGTCAGCAACTATATGCGCCAGCAAAGGTCCTCAAGCGCAAGAATTCACTCCCCTCACGTGGACTTGACTGTCTATTTCTCTCCTTCCCCAACTCTCCAACTCCTCTTCTTACTGCCCATACACGCTGAACAGTGAAGACCGCATGCTGACCAATGGTTCCCTGCTTCGTCTCGCCAAACATTCTCCTCATCTTCATCCTCATCATCCTCCAACTCCACCTCCTCCGAATGCGCTGGAAACAGACTAAGGGGCCTTGGCTACAACAAGGGAATTTCTTCCCCGTCACTTGTGGACGAGCGCAAAAGCTCCAACTTCATGATGACCAGAGAATTTGCAACAGGCCAAAGCAGCGGATGGTGAGGCTGATGATGGGCGGATCACCACTGCCATCTGTGTTGACTCTCAAAGTTACTCAGCACTGACAGATATTCAGAATCCACGTCCATCCTCATTGTCGACTTGAGGAAGCTTGACTGGAACTGACTACCAGTTCTAGTGGACGTTGACATCTGCAGTCTACAATCGCTCTGCGCTGCTGGAATATGGAAACATGGTCAGCGTTGAATCCACCGCGTGGGCAAGTCGCAAAAACAAGTCGGTGAGCGGGCAGTGGAGGGCAGGCTGCGCTGCCCTGAGAGTGGCAGCATCTGTGCGGACTTCCTGGAAAGGCGCAACGATGCGGCGCACCTTCGTGAGACCAATCAGAAAGATTGGGGTATGTCTTCAGGGGAAACGCTGAACTATGAGATTTAAAACATGGGCCAGAATGACACATGTGTCCAGTATGCCGAGTTGCAGAGCTGGCCACCAGGTTACGGCCGTGTCACACAAACAATGCCTGGCTTCAAGGGTTCAGCGGTGCCAAGCACAGATCGTCTGCCCGTGAGCCTGACAATAAACTATGGGCGGTGTGCCTTTACGCCTAGGATCAGCAGTTTGGAGCACCGCTGCGTTGCTTGCGATGGCACTGCTGCTGTGTCTAGGGGCTTAACGACTGATGGCGACATACCCACGGATGGTAATTAAGAGGAGGAGGTGGAGAGGGGTGGGAGGAGGAGGAGGGCATAGTAGGCCTTTGAGACCTGGAACGAGGTAGGCCCGCATACACTCACGGCCGCGTCGGCAGGATAGACAGCCCCCAGGGTCAGACTAGGTCCCAGCCTACACCAAGTTAACAATGGCCGTCAGCGATATATAGTGGCCTGCCCGGCAGCACTCGTCCAAGTGTCCGTGGTCAGTGGACCTGTTCAGGAAACGGCGTTGGTCGGGCACGGAGGATGTTCTATGACACGTGCTTGTGCAGGGGCTGGGACGGCACATCGGGAAAAGTAGTGGCGGCTGGGGACAGAATACGAGGGGCAGCTGCCGCAATGAGGTTTCAAAAGGCCTCGGTATCTATCAGCCTACAGGGCAGCATCTCAGGCTAAGAAAAAACTTGGAGATGCTGGATGTTGAGGGCTTGGGCGGTGGGGTGGGTGGCGATATACCTCCTTTTGCGCCCCAGCGTCTGGGGTATGGAGAGTGGAACGCTGGGGTGCGTGGAGCGAGCGGGAGGCAGAAGACGGGGTTTCGCACGGGAGGACACAGTGGAAAGGAGCAGTGGTGTGCCGGATGGAGGTTGAACGGCTTGTGTGCCACTTGAGTGGGGTGTTTAGCATTCACGATGCCTGCGCATACTGGTGGTAGTTAAGTACGTAGTGGTGTGAAACCTGGTTTGGACAAAGGTGCACACACAGTACGTCGGTCATCCGGTGTTTCTTTAAGAACCTCCAGACTTCTGAAAATGTAGCCCTCGCCACGGGAGCTTGACTACGGGCAAAATTTGGCGCTGAGGCACCAGCCTATGGCCCTGCCTCTCCCGTCTGGCCCCACCACTGCCTCTTCCAACTGTTCTGCTATAGGAATCGCATCCGTCTCAGAAGCATGGTGTCACCCGGCCTATTCAACCCAGCTTGGGTCTGTCACTCATCATCCTCCGATCCCTCAGTCTGCTCACCCCTCGGACTTCCGCCCATGAAACAACTTCACAACTGTCTGAAACCGTGTCTTCCTCATATTCCGACACCTCTTTACACAATCTTCCACTCGTGAATAATGTCACAATCACCACAGAAGCGACGGGTGGAAAACATGGGCAGCGGAAAAATAGCTCAGCAGCAGCAGGAAAGTGGTTTTGCTGTGGACGGTCCAGAAAAAACAGTTACCGTAGAGTATGCGGTTCAAATGAAACAAAGCTTTGGTGGGGATGGGGCAGACTGGGGGGACAGGAGGCTGAGAGGTGGAGGGAGCTGCGGCAGTGCCGATTGCGGGGATGTCGCAATCCACGACATCACCTCTTGCACTGTTCTGGCCTCAACAGTGCTCTACAACGAGACCACTTGCGACATGATGAACATAGGGCGTGTACCTCTGCGGCAGTTCCCTGACTCCCCATCACAGGTGGTGTCTCACCCCGCCCAGACCACGGCTCTCTGACCCCTGCAGTAGTGGACGGCCCACATCCAGCCCTCGTCCTCTAACCCTAAGCCCAGGGTTAAACATCTCTCCAAATTAAGTGTTGTAAACTGACAAAAAAAAAAATTTTGTGTTTATTTTTTTTAGTTTTAAGTTTGTAACAAAACGATGCTATCTATTGCTATGGCTAGTTTCGAACCTACCACTGACAGCACACAACTGGATTTTGTCGCTTTGCAAGATGGTTTGAGCTATAAAATGAAAAAAAACAAAAAAATCAGGCAGACTATGCTAATTCTACTTCAAACCCCTAATAAAATTCCCACTTCGGTGTTTGGGTGGATATGCGTGTCCTAGAGCTAAAACACAAACGGTCGGCAGGTCTCCAGCAAATTCCTCACCGTAGGGTACTAGTGCACTACACTACATCGCTGCCAGCAGCCACCAGCGCTACACAGATGTCGCCCTAAGTGGACAAATGACACCCACATTCCTATCATTGGCCACCCATCTACCCGTATACTCTGTCGGCACGCACCTCCATTAGTCAGCCGTTGGGGGGTGTTCTACTGTTTATTTGTGTCTAGTGTGTGTCGCATGCGCTTGACTAGGATGGAGGACGGCCAGTCTTGCTTTGTTTTCCGTTGCATAAATTGCGTATTTGCGATGTGATGCAATCACTGATTGACATATACCGTTCTTCGAACAACCAATTCAACCTGCTAATCTCGACAGACGCCGAGCCTAACTCAATCAAAACGCCCTAATCTAAGTGTTTGTCCACCCAATCTGTGCGGAGTTTGACGGTCCGGAATGTCGTGTCACTAAGACGCTGCCAACATACCAGGTCACGCAAGTCCCCCTGCAAATTCCTCACAATATGTCTGAGCTGACAGCTAATAGTGCCAGCAAGCCCAGCCACAAGCAATAAAAGAAAAAAAGGTATACGTTATTGTAAGCCTAAGAGGGACTGTGGTTCCTTGTAGAACACGCCTGCCTAACAAGATATTCTAACGCTGAAAATCGCTAAACGCTTTCCCTGACAGCAGAAGCTCTCTCCCTAGCGCATCCGAGAAGAGACTGACGCCAAGACCGCGCAGCGCGGGGGATAGTCTATTCCCAGACGCGGCATTGGATCTGGCCAGCAAACCACTTGACTATCGACCGTGTAAGGGTACCACGTCATGCAGTGGGTGGCCCAGTGCAGGGACAACCTTGGCAGTTGTGATTGGAAGTCGGTTCGCTGGCACCGCGCACAACAAAGCAAAACGGCGGGAGACCAATTGCTCGATACCAGCTGGGCACAACGCGTATTTGTCCGCAGCCACCGAGCGTTCGAAGGCATGCACTAACCTGAAGAACGCGCATCAAGCTCGGACGAGTATGTTCAGTCACTACTCAATGCAGCGACAACGCAAATAGATTTCTCAGCTCCGGACCGGAGCTTCATAGGCTGCCGGAGTTGGATACGGGATCACTTGCGGAACCTTGGACCGTGCACACTCACATAGTATGTAAAAGCTGCTGCTTCATTACAATCCCAGGTAGAGAGCTTGATGCTACCACGGTCAATCTCATCAGTGGTTACTTACACAAAGTCTTGCTATTCACTCCTGCCGTATGGGGTGGTTTGGATGACAGCCTAGACCCCTATCCAGGCATTCTCTGGATTCTCGGCCTTAGTGTAATGACATCATTCAGAAAAATAAACGTCCTAAACACGTGATGGAAGTTTCAGAGGTTATAACTCAGGGAGCAGATGGAGAAGTTTAACACCTGAAAGACACAATGCTCTACCGTCCCGCCCTCCGAAGCACCTTCTCATGGACACCGGACTTCTAGAGAGATCAAAGATTATACTGTAGTTTCCCTGGCCGCGTACACCAAAGGACAGCGCACACATGCTTACAGTGCAGCCTTTCTTAGGCAGGAAAAGTTTTTTGACTTTGCAACACTTTAACCTCTCCACCCCCTTGACTTCATAAAAACCAAGTTAGATCAACTTGCCACAAGTTGAGTTTGATATGAGGGATGGCCACCACACCTAGCTCAGTGAAGACGATAATACATCATATAGAGCTGCTCAGCTGCTTGGACAACATGCAGGAATGAGTGAGACTATTTAAGGACAATTTGCTTTTGACAGGTCCCTTGAGAACATACTCTATTACACATCAACTTACCAATTGGATAGCACCCTTTATTGATACCCCCGGGCGTCAATTGGTATTTTGTACATAGGGTTCTGGCGATGTAAGGAGGTGATATAAGACTGGAGGTCTTAGTGCTATCCTATTGACAATGGACCCCCACCGGTACACATTCTCGTGTATGTGTCACTGGTCCTATCAACATATGATCCCTGTCGACCCCATACTTTCCACACCTGGTTATAGAATCGCATGTAGGCGCAAAAACTCGTGTACTACAGTACAACTACTCTGGGTTCACGTGCATGGAACAGAACGAACACAACACAGCCACAGTGTTTAACAGGCAAACTCAGGTTAGCACCAATCCCGCCGGTGCACAAGACCGCACACCAAGCAAAGTTCGCACGCCCAGCGCAGAGACATAGTGGCAACAAACGAGCAATAGCAGCAGACTTGTATAAAAAAAGCAGAACTACACCAATAAATTCCCAGGAGTTTAGTTACTTTAATGGGTACATGGCAACATCCACACCTAGACAGCTTGAACTCTTTGTTCACATCCGTATCAATCCCTCCACCGACATACCTCCGTCGCACACCACACTCAAGTTCGAGAGCTCAAGGAGTCAATCCTCAGCCATCTGTGCCACATCCTGAGAGCGTGTGGTAATATCTACCAGCAGAACTGCCAACTAAAGCCAACTGCCCAGTCCCAGAACAGAACAACATACAAATCTGGATTTTTATTCAGTTATAGTCCAAATGTCAAGTCCATCATGAAAATCAGAAGCATGCAATATTCTTTCCATATAGTAAAGTTATACATCTATCATGTTCTACAGGTTCAATCAATAATCTATCAAAACACACACCGCCACAATCTTGGAGTCCTTGAAGATGTTTCGGATTGACCATCAACATTCAGACCGCTCGTACCTTTTAGTGACCTGACTTGACCAACACAAGCAGTAACATCAACGCCGTAGCGAAGCTACTGAGCCGCTCTAGTACGTCCATGATCTCAACTATCTCTTTATATGGCTTATTTGTTTAAAACCTATCACCACCACCATGTTCCACCTTCTCTCCTTCAAGTCCGTTTCACTTCTATCTCAGCCATTTAATTATCCCTTCAGCATTCCATGTGATAAACTAGGGATTTTTATTTGATCTATAGCCTAGTTAGGGGCAACAAAGCAGGCTATGGTTATGACGTATGAGACAGAGCGGAGAATTATTTTTATTCGATCTGTATTCAGCCAATTTATTCCTCTTTTGTGTGTATTTTATGTCTGAACACTTAATATGTTTTTCATAGCGGCTATAGGTGCAAACAACACCCAGGGCGTAATTATTATTCCAAGCTTTTTTTTGTTTCAGTTTTCTCCATTTCGCCACAATTGTGAGCTGTGGCAATCTAACACAGGACTCTTTGGTTACATGGAAAAAAAAAGAAATCTTCTCCGGTGCATGGAGTACCCTATAAAGTGGTAGTGAGGATGAAAACTATCTAGCACCTCTGCTAACCGGATGTCTATGTAGTATGTGACAGGAGAACCGACTATGAACAGTAATAAACCAGTTAATGTGCTACAGGGACGTAGAGAGGGCAATTCCATGACCGTAGCAAAGCGACCAGCTGGCGCCAAAGTAATAAATATGGGAACTTGCCTTGTCACTACAGTATTCACCATCACATTGACAAATGGCACGTTAGACATTGAAATCTATTGAAAGGAGAAGTACTGTACTCAGGGAATTACAGGCATAACCACGCAGCCCCATCAAAACTTGAGCCCTCAAGAACTGCTCCCCTGCCGATCGAACCGACGGTCCTGAAACACATGAAAGCAGTGGAATCACTCCAAACATATGGCATTGTTCCTTCCCTGCTGGCACATGTGCCGGCGTATACCAAAGCCACACATAGCCAATCCACAACACAACTAACTCTGAAGCAAGGTCCACAAACAAGCTGTGCCACCGGGTAAGCACTGTCGTTGGCAAATACTAGCACAAAAGCGGGGTTATAAAGGGATAGTCCACAACAACTACATAAGCTAAGATCAGATGACCAGGTAAAATTTTACATTAAATAGCAGTAAACATAGTAATACATAGATATTAAAAGAGAGTGATCAAAAATTACAACCAAAGAGGGACAAGGCACCACAGATATTTTTGTCGAGTCGTGGTGTCACAAAACTCCTACTCCACGGTGGCAAGGGCAGGCAGAGTGAATAAGAACACCCATATGTAGTTGAAGAGAGCCAGGTGTGATCAGTTTATATAGAGCATACAACAAAGGTATGAAGGGCGGTATGCAATATGAGCCCAAGTTGTCAAGGATCTTCATATGTAAGCATTATGGTGCTGGAGCCCCTCAGCGCCTCATTGGGTAAACTAGATTTCATCCTGGTGCCCTGCGGACATGTTCTGTTAACTCAGCATCATGCATCTAGAACATAAGTGCCAAAAACAAGTAACTCACAAGAGGCATTCTAAATAGGGCCCAGGTATGACTTTTCTATTAGAACAACAAATGGTTGTAGATCCTCAGATATCATGGGTCAGTTTTGTGTTGTGAACGCACTAGAGTAAAACTTGGCTGGAGCATATGGCGTGTAGTACCTCGTAGCCTGGCCCCAAGCTCGTTGCCCCACCTTCTTGCTCGCAAAAAAGGTACCAGTAGCACATCCACGATACGCATTCCACCTATGCAACCCAAACAAGAGCACAAATACACGTATGGTAAAGATAATTTTGACGTAAAAATCTGGATAAAGGAAACACATACCTGAATAGCGGAGAGAAGTGTCTTGGTAGGACGATTACACCAGCATGGCAGTTAGAAGTCCGGTGCGACGCCTCCAATGAATAGAGTGCTCAGAATGACGACAAGCCATCTTCACAGATTCACTAAGTTTAAACCCAGAGGTTTTTGACCCAGTAGGCCCATGCTAGGAGTCGAGACGAGACGGGGGAAGGTCTTACTATGCTCCTACCTCTAGAGATGGGGACTTCTGTGTATGTTTATTTAAATCCCCATAAACGGTTTGATTGACAGATAGACAAGTTGCTGCCCACTTTTGCTACCAATTCATCAGAGAGTACCTCTGTTACCTACTCACCCGCCAACCCAACTCATATTTGGGGTGCTAGGCCCTAACATTTAAGGTTGTTATGCAATTGGACCGGTTCACATCCAGCTAGGCTATTTTGGCTCGACCAGCCCGGCCAAGGAGGGTATGTTAACCCTTTTAACCTGTACATCGGATGTGTACCTACGCCTCACTCATTGCACTGCCAATTGAGTGTCATGTCTACGAACATGCTCCCTTAGTCAATATAGATCCGCCTCATTACAACTCCCACAACGAACATCCAAAGAAATATGAAACAGAGGCGCAGGTTGTTGTACTATACTATATCATAACCAACACATATTAACTGAGTGCCTCACTTTTTTAAAAGATAAATTGGAAAACCAAGTAGCAATTTGTGAACTTAGCAAATCTGTTTACCAGTATTTATATATTTTCACTAACTATATGTACTTTTTCATACTACTCGATAAGTTGCAAGGTGGATCATTTTACGAAACGACATCTCATCGCACCACAAGAATATATCCATTCCGCCAGTACATGGGCTGGCTAATGTCCACCTTCATCTCTATTGTTTACACTGTGCACTCGTGCGCAACAGCCCTTGGGAGCGTTGACTTCTTTTTATGCCCAGTGACATATCCACTACCCTCGTTATCGGCCCGCGCCCTCGGCGCCTGGCGCGTCCCCCTTTTACACCTTGTTCCTTCATGTCCAACCTCATTGAGGATAAATAATCGCAGTGATAGTAAGAAGGGAGCCGTGGCTGCAGAGTCCCCTGTACTCAATTAATGATTTACCCACATGGCTGTTTGTACACTGTATGTAATGCGAGTGATTCCCTTCAGGGCTCTACCCACTTGACAATAAAATCAAATGAGTGGACTTCAAAATAAAAGAAAGATAGCTCTGGTATTTTCACTGGACTTGGCAAATAAGCTGAACATCACTTTGAACACTCAGTGAGGATGATTCCCAGTTGTGTCACTATTGAACAACCATATGTGGTACATCGTATTGATAGACAACGGCTGAGAACTTGCGTTTGTAGAGATGTGCATAATAGAAGATAAAGTTGGGAAGTCTCAGGACCGGGCATATATTTTTAAAAAATGTGCTTCCCAGGAATTTTTGCTACCCCCCCAACCAACAAACCTACATGCAGGTGTATACCCCCTCTGGCAAGATCCATCTTCTTTTAATCCTTATGCCCTTGTTTTTACATAGAAAGGCATAAATTATGCAAATGACCGGATGGAGCTCAATCCCACCCCAATGCTATAGAACTGACCGCCCTCAGACGCATGTGCATAATTTTTAAAGCTTTGTTCATAACAACAAAAGTTTGGATTAGGGGTAGACATAGAATGGATAAGGTACTAGTTGTCCAAAGTGCAGATGGGTCTCGTTTGTTTTATTTAGTATAAGAATTTTGTAGGAATTCCATTACCACCACGTTTTGCAGTGTACTTAAATATTCTAAATGATATATCTAACCACTGGCTTATGCATTCTAATTATTTCCTATCCGTATTCCTTCGGTTGCCTACCCTCCTTTCTATACCCACCATTTATACAAAACATCCCCACACACAAACCTAAATACAACCGTAACACGAACTCCCTATCATTGATTGGTAATGAGTTACCCTGATATTTCATATGGGTTTGGTTTGCTACCTGGATGATTTCTTTTTGTTGGCTAATAGCTGTTCATTAGTTATAGTCACGGATGGTCTAGGTGTGGCAGGATACCACTGTGGTGATGTACCTTTCACGGCAATGGGATCTCAACTTACTGAACACAAAACAACACATTTAGGACTCTCAGAGAACCGTCTTACCAGTGTCAGGGAAGTGGGCTTCTCATTTTCACTATCAGTCTCTTCATAGCGTCGTTGGTGTGTGATTTCTCTAATGTACCAGGTGGTGATAGGCATACGGTTGATTCAATGGGGGGCAGAGGATAGAATTTTGTGAGGTTCTCAATCATACGCTTAGTTGGGTGTGCGTACATGCTATATGGGTCATATGCACTTCTAATGGGTATCCAAGTGCGTGAAACAATCCTATTGGTGGTTGGGTGGTGGGGGTCTTCATAAAACAATCCAAAGCATTTTTTTACGTTTTTGGAGCAACCAATTTAACATTGAAACCACAGATAATGTTACTAGGCAGTCTCTTCTTTTGGTGTCACAAGAATCAGGAGATTGTACCCCGGCGTCCACCGTATTAATATGGTCAAACTTGCTGTGCCTGAACGGGTGAACAATTTAGGTACCTTTGTGTTCCTTAACGGTTAAACCCAAGTTAACTTCTCAAGATCAGGTGTGCTCATATTCTAATCTTTGTGGTGAAATACCAATCTTTTAATGTTGGCCAATAGATAATTTACGTCACGCTAGGTAGTATAATGTGTTTTGGTTTTCTGCTGATTAAGGATATCTAATGAATACAACGGGAGAAGCGGGGTAAATATAGCCAATTTTCTGGTGGTTAGGAGAAGGAGAATTTTAGGCAAATTTAGTCTATGGTTAAAAATCGATCAAATTTCCTTTGCATGAGAATGTTATTTAAAAGCGTTTGCCATGAAAGGAAGTTATCAAATTTTAATCCTTCATATGACCTGTGTAAAAGATTATTTTTAAAGCATATGTTGCAATTTTTACTCGTTTCACTCATGTTTCACACCCCAGTTTTATTGCCGTTTTTTTGTCACTCTATCTCATACAAGTGATGCGTCCACGATTGTGGGGGCGGCCAGCTGATTGTATGGGCACCCTTCAGGATCGTGGTGATATGAGATGTGTGACTTGACAATGTGCTTATATAGCATAGATAAGGGTTTAGGTACATCTGTTCATTTAGTCTTGTGCACTATCCTCCTTACTAGTATCTGACACCATAGAAAAAGAGAGATGAGTCGTGAGATGTATATGAGACATTCAGACAATGACATACTGTCAGCTTGTAATTCATAAAACATATCAGTAAGCGCTGCTTGTCACCCCTATTCTCGGAAATCGAGAGCTATGGACCGACATTTGCCTCTGTCTTCTTTGTGATCTCGTATCATTGCTTGCCCCCGGTTTTCCTGCAGCCCCTACTAAGACGAGCTACTTTTTGCTAGTGCAAATATGAGACCCATAATCCCGGGGCCAAGTAATGAATGTAAAAATCCCGATAGCGACCAAGTTGGATATTATATCTGCAAAAATCATATTTTGTCATAAGCATTGAATAGAGAATGTTGTTATTTTACGATTTATCCTGATATCATTTTTAAGAATTTTTTGGGGGGAATACCCCTTAACAATGAGTATGTTTAGTGTTACTTGTTAAATTAACGCAATAGATAGCTGACATAATGCTATAGATGATCATGCCTTGTAAAAGCAATAAAATTTATGCCCCTCTCTGCACTACGATTTGCCAGTAAGCTACCACATGTCCCTCATTACCTGGGACCCTAACCCATAGCGCAGAAACAAATAGAAAGTAGCACAAACCCAGTGTGGGCACATATTCGCCATCAACATACCTTCTTCGTTTTCGCTACCCTGATCTTGATTGCAACAATCTTAGGCAGTAGGGACCAATAGATGACTCTCACCTTGTACTCCGCACAAAGTGTCAAACATGGTTGATAACCAAACACCCCCACGAAGAATAGTCAACTGAACGAACGCGCATCATTACAACCACAAGTAAGGCCACCCCAAACAGTACCCACACATATACTTTTTTAAACCATGCATAAGGTTCGTGTAGATCTCATATAGGTTAAAGTGGAATTATACAGAGATTCCAACCACCCCATATATTATTTGGGCAACAGTACAAAATTATTCTTTTAAAAAGGCAATACTAAGGTGATAGTTTTTTTTAATACAGGTAGAGCAGGCTCATTATACAGAGATCCAATTAAGAGGGCAACCAGATACAAATTTCAAAAGGCACAAAAGGATATTTGTTCTTAATACACGTAATAGTAGGGGGTTTATATACAGAAATCAGAGAAGCACTAACACCTAGAAACCAGGACCTACTACAAAACTAGTTGCTATAGCACGCACAAAGGATTGAATACGATGAGATGAAACCGATAATGGTCATTCCATGGAAGACTGACAGGTTTATGCGTGTAGTGCGAATCATATCAAGGCAGCCAGTGAAGGATAAACCAGGGTTCACCACCTAGAAATTGTAAGAGTGAAACCAAAATGTCACAACCAGAGCTTTCTCAGACCTACCCTCCAGACAGAGGTATCACCGACCACGCAGGTCTGGTACAGCTGTGGCGCAGCGTGGTTGTATGGCACCGCTGGTCTCGTTTAGTTATAAAAGAAGGACAGCAGTGGCATGGGTGGTGAATGGTAATTGCATGGAAGATACGGTAGTATCAGAGGGTTATCTATTTTTACATGCCCCCAACAATATATAGCATAATCACTCTATCTAATTATAAATCATTTAATAGGCAGTGGTCACAACCAAGGCACCAGTGTGTGTTGTATTTAAAACCCTCTAATTATGAAAACTACATCGCTCAACTACTTTATATGTAGGCCTCAGCTGAATTTTTTTCTTTTTTTCCTTGTGCAATGGACCCGTGAAATACTCTTTCGTGTATGATTTACCTTATTCGAGATTGATTGATATGGAATCCTTCGTCTCGACTCCTTGATTTTATGGGAAAATTGAATATTTAATCATATTAACTTTAATTAAAAAGTGTAATTGAAAAATTCTAAAAACACCTCTACACATTTTAATCAGTGAAATAATCATTTTTGTATTCTATGATGTTGTGAACTCCTGGCAGTCCGGAGAAATAGCCTTTCATTTTCTTCTCTAATTGTTGAAACACAATCAATTACGCGCCCGGTCCATAAATTCCAAATATCTGTTATTCCTTTTTTAAAGTTTGTATGTAATGTGACGTTTTTTGTGAATAATTAGTTACTTTAAGGTTTGAAAGCAAGTACTTATTTTTGATGGGTGTTGTCTTAAAACTGAATTGAATTTTCTACAGTCCCTCTTTTTAAAACTTTGTCTGTACTATGTTCCAGACAGGACTCCGAAATTTACAAGACAAAAAGAAAGCGTTTCCATTTGTCACAGTGTTTTTTTTCAAATTATTAAATTCGATTGTTATGCGTATTTTTTGTAGGGTGAAGAAAAGAACGATATTAGGGAATTGATGTGTACTTATCAAGAAGGTTTAGTAAAAACATTTATCATGAAAGCAAGAGGCGAGTGATAATAAATCATGTGCCGTGGAAAAAAAAAAGTAAAGTGAACCCATTTGGAAAGACTTGGATCATGGGGTGTTGTTGTCGGCCTCTTCTATTATAGAAGCAATCTAACTTAAAAGAAAATGTACCATTTGATTTTATGCGCACTATGATATCGAATATCTATGCCTTGGGAGGATTGCTGTAGCTACACTGATGCAGAATATATCTTGTTTAAATCCTGTGATGAGTGGTTTTTGCTGAAAAAAAACAATATTACATTCAGGACATGGGCAAAGCGAATTCATAGTACAACACGAGCGTTCCTGAAAGTCAAGCCAGGACATAATCAACCTGAGCTGTTTACTCTACACAGCAGCTGGGGGATGGTGCAGCAATGATTATTATGCCATGGCAGGGAGAACAGTGATTGAATCATCCCCTCTGGTGCACAGCATAATCATGTCAAACGATACAATTTTGCACTGAGCCAGGCCCACAGTAGTGACAGAGCATGTACTATTATCATAATTTTTAGGGATGGTTTTTCAGCAAAACCACTCCGCTTGGGGATTTAAACAAGATATGTTTCTGCATCAGTGTAGGGCTACAGCATCTCAAGGTATGTTTGGACATATGCATCAACCAAATTGTATTTTCAGCAAATAATCTTAAAAGGGGTATTACAGAAAACATTCTTGCATATTTTATTTATACAAATGGTGTCGTTACAAATATAAACTAATATGTAATTGTTGTTAGTACATTTTGTATATACTCATTTTTTGGTAAATCCTTTATAAAATCAAATTCTAATTTTAAGTCAATTTTGTGACGAATGACATGTACAAATTTACTTTCTGCTATCAATTCCCTCACAGTCTTTCTAGACTATGCTTGCTTGCTCAGTTAATAGCAAGCTTTGCATATGCTTACTTTCTGTGGAGATCTGTACACCTGCATCATCTGATGTCCACAAAGGTGCCAACAGCCTTGTTATATCCATCGCCCTGTGATGTCACATAGGGCATGGCCTGTTATAGATCCACGGTCACTTGTGATGGTCCCACGTGTCACAGTATAACCACTTACGTCCCTGGTCATGTGAAGTAACACACGGTGCTTACTCGGAGTTTCCCTATTATCCATGGTTCATGTTATGTCACACAGGGGCATGGCTCGTTTATCCCAGGTATGTGATGTTACAAAGGGGCATGGATCGTTATCCCTGGTCAGTGATGTCAACCAGGTGCATGGTTTTCTTCTTCTCGTTATAATCCTGGTCCCTATTTGATGTCAGCATTCAGGCACATGTCTTCGTTATATCCTGGGTCATGTAATGTACACATAGGTGCACGGCTCATTATATCCCTGGTCACTGTGATAGACACAGGTGATGCCGCTCGGATATTTTCCCTGTCCCACGTGATGGGACCCCCAGGTGCATGGCTCGTCTATATCCCTTGTCCTTGTGATGTCACAAAGGTGCAAGGCTCGTTGTAACAAACAGTTCTATTACGTGAGAAAAAACAGCTGTGACCAAGTTGTCACTTCACTGTAAAGATGAGGCTTCCTATAGGATGCTCAGCAAGCAGAGATATTAGAAAACCATGGAATTGCTCAGAAAGTATATTGGCACAAATGTGATAACTTTAATTACACAAACCCATTTTATTCAAATTAGGCGAGAAGTTGTGGACGACCCCTTAAATACAACTATTAGAAAAAATTGGAACTATGAGTGCGCCCTAATTTGATACACTTACCCTGTTTTTTACAAGATATGATTATATCAATGAGAACACCAGTATTCCTAGGATTTTTCTCCCCTTTATATTTATTAATCAGAATAATAATAATTTTATATCGTTGTACAATGAGATTCGTTTTGTTATCCGTTCACTACCTGTGGAGTTTGTTAATTGAGTTTGTTTTTTCTTTTTTCTTTCCTGTTCATTAAATCACATTTTAGGCCTTCTTATTACACGGAATTATTGTGCGGTATTATAATTGCCTAGGATGGCCACATCGGTGCTACGTTTGTATTTCTAATCATGCATACTCTGACATAAATAAAGAAAATAGGCGAATTAGAACATTTCACTATATGCTAATGTGTGTGTTTTTCTAAAGTGCATTGGAAAGTTTGCCATTGGATTGTGCGGAGGGCGTGCAGTGGTGTACACGCCACAGGAGTTACTCTTTTTTGAGTTAAATTTTCCGCTGTGTTGTTTCTAATGAACATATTTGACTTCACGCCTCAATATGAAGAACGGTTTCATATCATTATTAATTCTTGCTCTCTAGTGTTAACAATGTTACGTTAATGATATAACTAACAAGTTATACAGAAAAAGTCTCTACAAGGATGAGCAGACCCATCCGGTTCGGGGCAAATGCTCCCGGTCACACACGTGACCCGAGCTATTCCTGATGACGTGCTCTCGGTGGAGCGCGTGGGGTGTTTGCCATACCATACATCACAGGTGCTCCTATGCGCAGAAATCAAGCACAAGAACCGGGTCGCCGGCGCACCCGTGCCTAATAATGCGACGTGAATCAGACCACAGTGCTTGTACCCGTACTCTGACATTGCCCACAAAGATGGGACTCCAGAGGTCCGCGGCGTGCGCCTGAGCCGGCTTCAAGAATTTAAAGGGTCTTGCTGCCGATGTGTGATGATATACAGTCATTATTGCATAAAGGAGTTTTCCAGACTAAGGCTACATTCACACGATGAATGCCCGCCGTACCGGGGATGAGCGCAGCTCACCCCCGTCCCTTCCCATAGGAAGATACAGTGCACGGCGCCGTATCACGGGAAAAGATAGGACATGTCCTATCTTTTCCCGGGCTACGGAGCGGTACGGTGCCGCACATGTGCTGCACCGTACCGCTCCCGTAGAGGGCCGTGAGCCTATAGAAGTGAATGGGGGACGTATATCGGCCGTACATACGTTGGCCATATATACGTCCCCCATACATGTGTGTGAATGTAGCCTAAGTTGGTTAAAGTACTGAAAGTGCAAAAAGATAATTAGAAAGATCTTTGCACTTGTCTGTTGAAGCTCCCAAAAGAGTAAAAGACACAGGTACAGTTACATACAGAGACATTTATTGAAAGGTGGCCGATCCAAAACAAGCTGGTCATCAAAGGGTTAAGCTGTGACTCTAGTCCTGTATTCTCTGTGCTGTTCCTTTAAATTTTATAGTATCGGGGCAAATTTACTTACCTGGTCCATTCGCGATCCAGCGGCACTTCTCTGGCTGGATTCGAGTCCGGCCGGGATTTATTAAGGCTGTTCCTCCCACGTCCCACCAGGTGGCGCTGCTGCGTGAAGTCCTGGAACTCCACTGGAATACACGAGCCAGTGCTGCGTGAGTAAGTGCAAGCTCCACGACACATTTTTTGTTTTAAATGCGGCGGTTTCTCTGAATCCGTCCGGTTTTTGTTCGGCCACGCCCCCGATTTCCGTCGCGTGCATGCCAGCGCCGATGCGCCACAATCCGATTGCGTGCGCCAAAATCCCGGGGCAATACATCGGAAATCGCCGCAAATCGGAAATATTCGGGTAACACGTCGGGAAAACGCGAATCGGGCCCTTAGTAAATCACCCCCTCTGTTGTTGACATTTCTAATGGAAGAGATTTTTTGAAAAGTGTCCAATCCAAAATAAGGTGGTCATTAAAGGGTTAAGTTGTGACTCTAATCCTGTTCTATTCTCTGTACTGACTGTATAGTCTCCGTTGTAGACAAATATGAGCAATCACCAAACATCCCGCCAATGGAAAGTATCTAGAAAGTATGCTAAATGATTTACGATACAGACAGTCGGTGATGTGGCTGAGATGATAATGTCAAGCGCATTAAATTCATTGTAGCATTTTATGAAAGGGGAGGAAAATCATTTTTTTTTCAAAATAATTAACATCAAATAAAACTTTAATAGCTTTGTATAATTCAGCCCGATAAAGGGGCTTGGATGCATTTTTGTTTATTACACTAATGACGGTTTCCGGGTAGGAGGCCCCGCAATCCTTGCGTCGCAGAATATGACCACCGCAGGGTCAGACCTCGGTCCCAGCCTGCACCAAGTTAAGGTAGTAGCGTTCTTATAAGTTTGGAATATGGCGGTGCGGGGAATGTAAACAGATGCGCAAGAGCGCTGAAATAATATCCTAATGGTAAAAGTTTGCCAGTATATTTTGAGGATACACAGCAGGGTTGCGACAAAGTTAACAAGTTTGTTGTGGAAGCCATGAAAACAACCCAAAATTCTGCCTGACACAGCACTTTGATAAGGCGGCCATGTATGGAGGCAGTGAACTAGTAGTATATTAACGGGTGCTTTCGCCAATCCAGCCCCTGTTCTTAGGCTACTCCCCAAACAGCACTTCAAGACCTTTTGTATAGATCAAGTGTAGTAGCGTTCTTATAAGTTTAGGGATGAGCGTGTGAGGGGAATGTAACACAGATGCGCAAGAACGCTGAAATATATCCGTAATGGTAAGTTTCCAGTGTATTTTGTGGATAACACAGCAGGGGCGACAAAGTTAACAACTTTGATGTGGAAAATCCATGAACCCACCAATTTCGGCCTGACAACACCTCGTTTTAATAAGGGATATGTATGAGATGCAGCTATTGGACGAATTTGGAGGTTGCATGGAGACAACGTGTGGAGCTGCTATGGAACATTCAATTTGGATATTGCCTGTATGTGGCAGTCCAAAAAGTTTTCAAACCAGAGGAGGCAGTAGTGGCCCTTCATAAAAATGGAAAGATTGAGTGCCTGTATGTGGCAGTCCAAAAAGTTTTCAAACCAGAGGAGCAGGTAGGTGGCCCTCCATAAAAATGAATAGATTGAGTGCCTGTATGTGGCAGTCCAAAAAGTTTTTCCAACCAGAGGAGCAGGTAGTGGCTCTCCAGAAAAATGGAATAGATTGAAGTGCCTGTATGTGGCATCCCAAAAATTGTTTAAAACAAGAGACCGGGTCGGTGGCCCTCATAAAAATTAAATGCATAAGTACTATAGCTAGAGCAGTGAGCCCTGTCAAAAATAGCCAGTTTCCTCTGCTTTATGTGGCAGTCCAAAAAAGTTTTCAAACCAGAGGAGCAGGTAGGTGGTCCTCCAGAAAAATTAAATAGATTGAGTGCCTGTATGTGGCACTCCCAAAAATTGCTTAAAACAGAGGACCGGGTAGGTGGCCCTCCAGAAAAATTAAATACATAGAGTACTATAGCTAGAGCCAGTTGGCCCTGGCAAAAAATAGCCAGTTTCCTCTGCTTTAGTGTACAAAGAGGAGGAGAAGGAGGAAAATGAGGAGGAGGAGTGCATACATTATTTAGGTTGAGCTTCTTTCACCTGGTGGAGAATGGAAATCCTGAGAAATCCAGGCTTTATTCATCTTGATAAGCGTCAGCCTGTCAGCGCTGTCAGTCGACAGGCGTGTACGCTTATCGGTGATGATGCCACCAGCTGCACTGAAAACCCGCTCGGACAACACGCTAGCGGCAGGGCAGGCAAGAACCTCCAAGGCGTACAGCGCCAGTTTGTGCCACATGTCCAGCTTTGAAACCCAGTAGTTGTAGGGAGCTGTGTGATCATTTAGGATGATGGTATGGTCAGCTACGTACTCCCTCACCATCTTTCTGTAAAGATCAGCCCTACTCTGCCGAGACTGGGGACAGGTGACAGGGTCTTGCTGGGGTGACATAAAACTGGCAAAGGCCTTGTAAAGCGTACCCCTGCCAGTGCTGGAAAAGCTGCCTACTGTCCCGCAGAAGTACGCCCTCTGCCGCTAGCGCTGTCAGAAGGGAAATACTGTTTCAGCTTGTGCACCAGGGCCTGCTGGTATTCATGCATTCTCACACTCCTTTCCTCTCCAGGGATGAGAGTGGAAAGATTTAGCTTGTAACGTGGGTCCAGGAGAGTGAATAGCCAGTAATCGGTGCTGGAATAAATTCTTTGAACGTGAGGGTCACAGGATAGGCAGCCTAGCATGAAATCTGCCATATGCGCCAGAGTCCCAACGCCAAGAATTCCCTCCCCTCACTGGCCTGACTGCCCATTTCCTCCTCCTCCAACTCCTCTTCTTCTGCCCATACACGCTGAACAGTGAAGGACTGAACAATGGTCCCCTCTTCTGTCTCGCCAACATTCTCCTCCTCTTCCTCCTCATCCTCCTCCACCTCCTCCAACAAGGGAATCTTGGGCGGTGTGCCTTTTATCGCCTAGGCTCAGCATTTTGAGCAGCGCCTGCTATCGCTTAGCGACGGCACTGCTGCTGTGCCTAGAGTTACCGACTGATGGCGCCATGCCCACGGATGGTAATTCGGAGGTGGAGGAGGGGTGGGAGGAGGAAGAGGCATAGCAGGCCTTTGAGACCTGGACCGAGGTAGGCCCCGCAATCCTCGGCGTCGAGGCCGAGACTCGGTCCCAGCCTCCACCAAGTTAACCCAATGTGCCGTCAGCGATATATAGTGTCCCTGCCCGGCAGCACTCGTCCACGTGTCCGTGGTCAGGTGGGCCTTGTCAGAAACGGCATTGGTCAGGGCACGGATGATGTTCTCTGACACTTGCTTGTGCAGGGCTGGGACGGCACATCGGGAAAAGTAGTGGCGGCTGGGGACCGAATACCGAGGGGCGGCCGCCGCCATGAGGTTTCGAAAGGCCTCGGTCTCTACCAGCCTATAGGGTAGCATCTCCAGGCTAAGCAACTTGGAGATGTGGAGGTTGAGGGCTTGGGCGTGTGGGTGGGTTTCGCTATACTTCCTTTTGCGCTCCAGCGTCTGGGGTATGGAGAGCTGAACGCTGGTGGATGCTGTGGAGGATCGTGGAGGCGAAGATGGGGTTTTCGCACAGGAGGTGTTTGGGCCGGGGTCCTGGGAAGGGGGCTGACTAGCAGATGACACAGGGGAAGGAGCAGTGGTGTGCCTGGCCGGAGCTGAACGGGCTTGGTGCCAATGAGTGGGGTGTTTAGCATTCATATGCCTGCGCATACTGGTGGTAGTTAAGCTAGTAGTTGTGGAACCCCTGCTGATCCTGGTTTGGCACAGGTTGCACACCACAGTCCGTCGGTCATCCGGTGTTTCTTTAAAGAACCTCCAGACTTCTGAATATCTAGCACTCGCCACGGGAGCTTGACTACGGGCAACATTTGGCGCTGATGCACCAGCTCTGGCCCTGCCTCTCCGTCTGGCCCCACCACTGCCTCTTCCAACCTGTTCTGCTATAGGACTCGCCTCGTCTCAGAAGCACTGTGTTCACCCGGCCTATCAACCCAACTTGGGTCTGTCACCTCATCCGATCCCTCAGTCTGCTCCCCCCTCGGACTTCCTGCCCTGACAACAACTTCCCCACTGTCTGACAACCGTGTCTCCTCCTCGTCCGACACCTCTTTACACACTTCTTCCACTACGTCAATAATGTCATCATCACCCACAGACTGCGACCGGTGGAAAATCTGGGCATCGGAAAATAGCTCAGCAGCAACCGGACAAGTAGTTTGTGACTGTGGGAAGGGTCCAGAAAAAAGTTCCTCAGAGTACGCCGGTTCAAATGCCAAATTTTGCTGGGAGGGGGCAGACTGGGGGGAAGGAGGCTGAGGTGGAGGAGCTGGAGGAGTGCTGATTTCGGCGACATGGGTGGACTGCGTTGAAGACTGACTGGTGGACAAATGGCTAGAAGCATTGTTCGCAATCCACGACATCACCTATTCGCACTGTTCTGACCTCAACAGTGCTCTACCACGAGTCCTAGTAACTTGTGATATGATGAACCTAGGGAGTGTAGCTCTGCGGCGTTCCCCTGCTCCCTCATCAGCAGGTGGTGTCTCACCCCTCCCAGGACCACGGCCTCTGACCCCTGCAGTAGTTGGACACCCACGTCCACGCCCTCGTCCTCTACCCCTAGCCCTCGGGTTAAACATTTTCCAAATTAAAGTGTAAACTTAAAAAAAATTTTTTTTGTGTTTATTTATTTTTATTTATTTTTTTCTTTTAAACATAACGATGCTATCCTATTGCTATGGCTAGTTTCTAACCTACACTGACAGCACACAACTGGATTTTGTGCTGTGCCTGATGACTTTGAGTTATAAAAAGAAATAAATCGCTGTGAAATTGAAATTTTATAGGTATGTGCAGCCTTAATTGACCATAAACTTGAGTATCTTCTACTTATCTGTAGTGTAGTATGTAGGAGAAGCCTATTAGGACAAATAAAAAAGAGCAGGGGCAGAAGAAAGAGCAGTAAAAATACTTCCTCGTGACGGTCACCGGGAACAATGGAGCCACCCCACAATGCGCTCCTCCGGATGTTTGGTGCTGCCATTATGGTGCCACGGGATTTTGATGATGGTGGGTGTACTAGTAGGAGTGCGTCAACGAAATTTATTTCATATCTTTTTCAAAATTTCATTTGAACGGAATTTCATGTTCATTTAGAGTAATGGTGGGTAAATTGCATTACTTAAGGAATACAGGCTTCTAAATCTTGACTTGTGGCTAAAGAAAATTCAGTGGCAAAAAAAATCATAACTGGTGTGGGGCAAGTTTAGGGTGAAAACCCCGGCACATGAAAGATTCATTTAAAATAATAAAAACGTCACTTTATAAATTCTTGTTCACAGGTTCATTGGGAGGGTTTTATGTCGAGTCAGGTACCAACCTGATAGTTTTAAAACGTCAATGGTGCACTTTATTACCATTTGATTATATTAGTCGAGGATCTGGTGGTAATAGCCCATTTACCGAGTGACCTAATGGAGGGACAGTGGTTAATATTGATTTCTTAGATGCATGCAGAAATGTAAATAATTTCAAATTACCTGTGGCACCTGATGAAGGCTCCGGTAAGGGGCGAAATGCGTCTATATCTTTACAATAAATACCATGGATTTTAATTCCTGCTATATGAGTGCATACGCGAAACGGCGAGTCCGGACCGTTTCGGGTTTGTGTATGCTTCCTCACGTACAAGGATACTGGCTCCCCGGAGAACGTGGGCTACTCGGGTTGGACTGCCAGACTCCTTAAAATCAGAAAGTGTTAACATAAGTTTCATCAGTGAGAGTCTTGGATCAATCACTAGATTCTACACTCTGTATTCATATTATGATGATGTGTGCGCTTTGGCTTCCTCTCTCTTCATCTGTAGCTTCTCTCGGGGGTTGACGGGTGACACTCTACCCTCACCCAGGCTTTGATCTTGATTACCTGTGGTTTTAATAGACTAAAAGATAGATATTTATCCCCTGGAGGGGCCAGCTAATCGTAGTAGCAATGGTAAAAAGCAGAGTGAGATATTGTAATATATAGTCAACAGTGTCACCACAGATATTGGGGCAGATTTACTTACCTGTTCCTGTCGCGATCCAGTGGCGCATTCTCTGCGGTGGATTCGGGTTCTGCCGGGATTCACTAAGATAGCTCCTCCGACGTCCACCAGGTGTCGCTGCTGCGCTGAAGTTCATCGGAATGCACAGAAGTTCACCGTCCTTTCGTGGGTGCAGGTAAGCGCGTGTCAAGTGACACTTTTTTTAAAAAAAATGTGGCGGTTTTTCCAAATCCCTTGGGTTTTCGTACGGCCACGCCCCCCGATTTCCTTCACTTGCATGTCGGCGCCGATGCACCACAATCCGATCCCATGCACCAAAATCCCTGGGCAATTCAGGGAAAATCTTTGCAAATCGGAAATTTTCGGGTAAACCCATCGGAAAAAACACGATTCGGGCCCTTAGTAAATGACCCCTTTTATCTGCAAAGATCGGGGTTCCGATATGACATGTAGTATTTATCAATATACTCTACAATATTGTGGGATGCACTATAAAGTACCCAAAGAGAAGACAATTAAACTTGGTAAATTCTATATATTTTATGCAAAACTTCCTCACAAATGAGTTGATTCTAGTTGTCAGTGACACTCGAGGCAAGAAAGGAATTTAAAGGACATTTACTACCAGAATGAAGGATTGTAAACCAAACACTGACATACTGGTGTGTGCACCATCTGGCAGGATCTGCTTTTCTTTTAGTTTCTAATACCCTGGTTTTACAAAATAAGGCTTTACAAATTATGCAAATGAGCCTGAGGGGCTCCAGACTTCATAGGTGTTCATGGAGCCTGGAGCCACCAGGTGATTTGCTAATTGTAAAGCCATTGGTTTTACTTTAGGCATAGGAAGCTTAAAGAAGAGCGATCCGTCAGAGGGGCAATTAACCAGGGATGTTAGTGTTGGTTACAACCTTCATTCTGTTGGGGTAGATGGCATCAGGAATGGCTAGAGAAAAAACTAAGGACCCAAAAACTCTTTAATATTTACCCTCTACAGTAGTTTTTTTTCTTCGTCTTTCTCAGATGATAATCAGCAAGGAGTATGATCTTCAACAATCGGCTAGTGAATTTGAATGTCACCCGGGGCTGGAAAGTGGAAGGTGCAAGATACTAAACGAAACATGATGTTCTATCTATTTGGGATTGTTTTCTTTTCTCTAAGCCCCCTCCCATATCCTTCCCCTCTCTCAATCGTTTCCCCTCCCCCTGTTTTATAATCAGCCCACAAATGTAGTCCACAAATGTAGTCATGTTGTCCCTTAGAAATGAGATAGTTGTCCTTGGATACAACCACCACTTCAATTCAGCCTTCATAACTACAGCCCGAATGTAGGACATCTGCTGCCCATATCATATGTAAAAACTATTTTTTTCTTTGCACAAACACTCCAGCACCAGTGGTCGTATCCAAGGACAGCAGTCCTTCATCTCAAATCAACCATATGACTACATTTATGGCAGATTAATTCAATTTAATGTCAATGCTCAGATGAGAACACCCCTTTAAATTTTATATAATCTGTATAATATCCCGTAATAGTATATATCTTCAGACTTAACATAGAAACATTAGATGCAAATCAATTCCATTTTTAAAGAATTGTATTTGCTATTTATCATTCCAATCATATAAAGCAATTATCCAAATAATGTTTCCAAGTCATTTTTTTCCCTCATAAATTAATTTCATACGGATGCATGTTAGAGGACAACTGTTGGTTTCATGTATATTCAGTTTCTCAAATACGAAATTGATCAACCAAATATGTACACAGAACACGCCTAATATATTCATCAGATCAAAGATAAACAAAGGAATTACAATGTGAAATACATTAAAATTCAATTAATAAAAAAAAACGTTTGCAGAACTTCTCTTCCCACATTGTTTACTCTAAGAAACCTATTAATATTAATTTAAAGTAACGAGAAGCACAAATATATTAAAATTGCAAAAGCACTTTGAAAACTTTTCAATATTAATATAAGAATAGATCAATTGTGCCACAGTTACCCATTATACGGAGCTACACCCATATAGGTGATACAAATTACTCATGATAACAACAAAAACACAACCCCCCCCCCCATATTCTTCATTGTGTTAAACCCCTTGTTCACATGATAAATACACCAATAGCTATAGTGATGATATACAGTCATTATTGCATAAAGGAGTTTTCCAGACTAAGTAGATTAAAGTACTGAAAGTGTAAAAAGATAATTAGAAAGATCTTTGCATTTGTCTGTTGAAGCCCCCAAAGGAGTAAAAGACACAGGTACAGTTACATACAGAGACATTTATTGAAAAGTGGCCGATCAAAGCAAGCTGGTCATAAAGTGGTTAAGCTGTGACTCTAGTCTGTATTCTTGTGCTGTTCCTTTAATTTTATAGTTCTGGGGCAAATTTACTTACCTGGTCCATTCGCGATCCAGCGGCACTTCTCTGGCTGGATTCGAGTCCGGCCGGGATTTATTAAGGCTGTTCCTCCCACGTCCACCAGGTGGCGCTGCTGCGCTGAAGTTCCCTGGAACTCACTGGAATACACCGAGCCAGGCTGAGTGAAGGTAAGTGCAAGCCCACGACATTTTTTGTTTTAAATGCGGCGTGTTTCTTGAATCCGTCCGGTTTTGTTCGGCCACGCCCCCGATTTCGTCGCGTGCATGCCAGCGCCGATGCGCCACAATCCGATTGCGTGGCAAAATCCCGGGGCAATACATCGGAAAATCCCGCAAATCGGAAATATCGGTAACAGTCGGGAAACGCGAATCGGGCCCTTAGTAAATCACCCCTTGTGTTGACATTCTAATGGAAGAGATTTTTGAAAAGTGTCCAATCCAAAAATAAGGTGGTCTTAAAGGGTTAAGTTTGTGACTCTATCCTGTTCTATTCTGTGACTGACTGTATAGTCTCGTTGTAGACAAATGAACAATCACCAACATCCCGCCCATGGAAAGTACTAGAAAGTATGCTAAATGATTACATACAGACAGTCGGTGATGGTGGCTGAGATGATAATGTCAAGCGCATTAAATTCATTGTAGCATTTTATGAAAGGGGAGGAAAATCTTTTTTTTTCAAAATAATTAACATCAATAACTTTAATAGCTTTGTATAATTCAGCCCGATATAAAGGGGCTTGGATGCATTTTTGTTTATTACACTAATGACGGTTTTCGAGTTAACATTGACTCCCATTTAAAATAGGACAAAAAGACATTGCATACATTATTGTAAAGCGTAATAATCCTCCATGGAACATAAATGGTGTAAACGTCATGGTCACTTATTTTATGATCAATCCAGGATATTTTCTGGAGCATGGAAATGGCCTGTTAGGAAAGCGGCATGTACATAACACTCTATCATCTCCATGGTAAAATTGAAAGGACAATCCAATGGACTGCTGCATCTGTGAAAGTTCGAGCTGACAGCTAGACCAAATGCTATTTGCAAGATGCATTACCCTTCAACTGCGAACTTTAGCACATTTATGAATTTTATGATCAGTATGCAACGCGGCCCCGGAACGTCGTTATTTGAAAAAAAACATTTTCATAATGAGGTGAAAAAATGGCTGAACATCTGACATGGGCTCAATAAACTTCCAAATTCTGCTACAGATCATCCACATAACCTTCATCATTACTCGGAGAGCCATCGGATTGATTTTATGGGTCATTTTATTTTTCTTTCATAACGCGGTAGAATGAAGGATTTGGGTCTATTAGGAAATGAAGTGTTACACTTTATAGATGTTCCGCCTTCCCGTTAGCCCATTTCGTGGGACCGATCCTTGTCAAAAACGAGCCTTGTTTTCAGAAACATAAGCAATGTGTTTCCCATTTATGATTTGCTAATATTCCTGGGCCTGAGTCTGGAACATGTCTGTCAACGATTGAGAGATTTAGGGCAAAAAATATTATTGGTATGTTTATTAATCGAGCCATTGTTTAAAAAAAAATGAAGTATTCAGCAGTTAGAGTGTAAAGGAGTTGTGGTTCGTTGAGTCTTAATAATAGAGATTTTTATTTTGTTTCGTAATTTTTTACCATTAAAAAATAAGATTTCTTACTTATTTTTTTTTATGACATTTTTAGATTGCTTTTTTTTAAATTTTGATATAAAAACAACATTTGGGGAAAATTATAAGATTTTTTTTGGCAGTTTTGGGCAGAAAATAAATTATTTATGCAAGTTTTGCGCCTAAACTTTCAACTTTTGCCGCATCTGTAGCTTGCATAGCAATAGCATTAGACTATATTGCAAATACTCTGTTGTCACGCACTCCGTAATTTTGGTGGGTGCCTTTGGATAGGATCCAACCCTGATTATAACTAAAATAAATAATCCAGGCACTCGCTTTTGGATACCTATATAACGGCTATACATAACATGGGGCTATTGAAGTGCAGCCCGTGGAGCCCATTGCTGCTCTTTGAATGTAATTAACCCGAAACTCTACTCTTCATACCAACGGCTCTTTGTGTTTGAGAAATACTGTGAGTCAGATGATGGGTCACATCTTATGTGTAGTTGCAATACGTTTTTACTTTGGCATTCAAAGTGAGTACCTGAAATTTTTCTTCTATTTGCATGGGCATATGGAAACAAAGGATTCATAATAGGGAGTGTGTACTCCTGCAACCCAAGTATGTATCATGATTTACGCCATAAGGTGTCAGAGATTCTAGCTCACATATAGATCAGCTCTCAGCTGGTGTAGAGTTGAGCTTCGATCACTAGAGATGCAACTAATTCATTAAAGGTACATCTTTAAATAAGTTAAAGGGAACCTGTCATCCGAAAATGGCATAATAAACCACTACCACTATATGGTCAAGCAGTTGAACAGCTTCTAGATGATGTTTCTCTTATGCCTCAGTATCGACACCCCGAAAGGAGAATGGAGCGGCACTTCAAACTCACTCAGAGGTTCAACATAAAATGCGATTACTTTATTGTAATATAAACATAGCAACTAGAGATGAGCCAGCACTAAAATGCTCGGGTTCTCGTTATTCGAGACGAACTTTTCCCGATGCTCGAGTGCTCGTCTCGAATAACGAGCCCCATTGAAGTCAATGGGAGACTCGAGTTTCAAGGGGACCAAGGATTGGCACAGGGAAGCTTGGCCAAAACACCTGGGAACCTCAGAAAAGGATGAAAACACCACGGAAATGGACAGGAAACAGCGAGGGGAAGCATGCATGGCTGGCCTTGAGGCTGCTTAATCGCACCATTATGGCCACAAACTATGGGCAAGACAGAGTGACCGAATGAGGCTAGATAGCATCTAAAACATCCAATAATTGACCCTGACACTATAGGGGACTATGAAGAGGCAGCGGCAGCAGCGGCAGGCTAGAGAGTGTCTTGGCAACATACCCCAAATGGACTCAGGCTTAAAACCAATGGGTGGCAGAGAGGAACCAAAGGAGGTGAGCAAAAAGCGCTCAAATAATATCGGTAAATTATAAAAGTTTGCCAGTATATTTTGTGGATTACACAGCAGGGTGGCGACAAAGTTAACAAGTTTGATGAGGAAGCCATGAAAACAACCCAAAATTCTGCCTGACACAGCTCGTTTGATAAGGGGACCATGTATGGAGGCAGTGAACTAGTAGTAGATTAAAGGTGCTGCAGTTAAAACTATGTTAGTTGGATCTTGGGATGGAGCTGGTGCTCCGCTGCCAGGCGATCTTTCGCCAATCCAAGCCCCTGTCTCTAGGCTACTCCCCAAACAGCACTTCTAAGAACCTTTTGTATAAGATCAAGTGTAGTAGCGTTCTTATAAGTTTGGGTTCTGGCGGGTGAGGGGAATGTAAACAGATGCGCAAGAAGCGCTGAAATAATATTGGTAAATGATAAAAGTTTGCCAGTATACTTTGTGGATTACACAGCAGGGTGGCGACAAAGTTAACAAGTTTGATGCGGAGAAATCCAGGCTTTATTCATCTTGATAAGCGTCAGCCTGTCAGCGCTGTCAGTCGACAGGCGTGTACGCTTATCGGTGATGATGCCACCAGCTGCACTGAAAACCCGCTCGGACAACACGCTAGCGGCAGGGCAGGCAAGAACCTCCAAGGCGTATACTGGGGACAGGTGACAGTGTCTTGCTGGGGTGACATAAAACTGGCAACGGCCTTGTAAAGCGTACCCCTGCCAGTGCTGGAAAAGCTGCCTGCTCGCCTACTCTCCCTCGCTACTTGTCCCGCAGAAGTACGCCCTCTGCCGCTAGCGCTGTCAGAAGGGAAATACTGTTTCAGCTTGTGCACCAGGGATGCGGCGCACCTTCGTGAGCAAATCAGACAGATTGGGGTATGTCTTCAGGAAACGCTGAACTATCAGATTTAACACATGGGCCAGGCATGGCACATGTGTCAGTCTGCCGAGTTGCAGAGCCGCCACCAGGTTACGGCCGTTGTCACACACAACCATGCCTGGCTTCAGGTTCAGCGGTGCCAGCCTCGTGAGCAAATCAGACAGATTGGGGTATGTCTTCAGGAAACGCTGAACTATGAGATTTAACACATGGGCCAGGCATGGCTCATGTGTCAGTTTGCCGAGTTACAGAGCCGCCACCAGGTTACGGCTGTTGTCACACACAACCATGCCTGGCTTCAGGTTCAGCGGTGCCAGCCACAGATCGGTCTGCGCCGTGATGCCCTGTAATCAGAGCCGGATCATAGGGGGGGCTCCCGGGGCCACTTCGCCTTCGCATGACCGCCCGAATCGCCAGCAATATATTCGGCTCCGGGCTCCCCAGGCCGCGAGCCAAATCCCGCCGATGTTTCTGCCTTTAGTCTATGGCAGAGCGAGGGAACAATAAGTTCCCTGCTCTGCCAGAGACGATCCAATGTAAATAAAGATGGCGTGGCCCTGCCGCCGGGTCACGTCGCAGAGTGTGACATCACAGAATGTGACATCACCGCGGCGCGACTCACGGCGTGGGCTGTAGCAGGGCGCCGCCATCTTTGTTTACATCCGATCTCCACCCTGATGCAAATACTCTGTTGTCACGCACTCCGTAATTTTGTTTGGATAGGATCCAACCCTGATTATAACTAAAAGAAATAATGCAGGCACTCGCTTTTGGATACCTTTATCACAGGTATACATAACATGGGGCTATTGAAGTGCAGCCCGTGGAGCCCATTGCTGCTCTTTGAATGTAATTAACCCGAAACTCTACTCTTCATACCAACGGCTCTTTGTGTTTGAGAAATACTGTGAGCCAGATGATGGGTCACATCTTATGTGTAGTTGCAATACGTTTTTACTTTTGCATTCAAATTGAGTGCCTGAAATTTTTCTTATATTTGCATGGGCATATGGAAACAAAGGATTCATAATAGGGAGTGTGTACTCCTGCAACCCAAGTATGTATCATGATTTACGCCATAAGGTGTCAGAGATTCTAGCTCACGTATAGATCAGCTCTCAGCTGGTGTAGAGTTGAGCTTCGATCACTAGAGATGCAACTAATTCATTAAAGGTACATCTTTAATTAAATAAGTTAAAGGGAACCTGTCATCCGAAATTGGCATAATAAGCCACTACCACTATATGGTCAAGCAGTTGAACAGCTTCTAGATGATGTTTCTCTTATGCCTCAGTATCGACACCCCGAAAGGAGAATGGAGCGGCACTTCAAACTCACTCAGAGGTTCAACATAAAATGTGATTACTTTATTGGAATATAAACATAGCAACGCATTTCAGCTCCGGACCGGAGCTTTCATCAGGCTGCCGGGTTGCTGAACGTGGATATTGAGGATTGGCTGCTACACTCACATATTTGTCAAAGCTGCTGCTTCATTCATCCCAGGTGAGAGTCCTGAGTTACTTGTCAATTATATCAGTTGTACTACACAAAGTCTTGCTTCTTCACTTTCCTGCTTTCTGGGGTGGTTTGGATGACATCCTATCCCCCTATCCCAGGTATATCTGGTTCTCATGCCTTAGTGTAATGACATCATTCAGAAAATCAACTTTAAACTGTGATGTAAGTTAGATGTATAAAGTCAGGGAGATGGAGAGTTTAACACTGAAGTGTTCCCTGCCTCTGAACACCTTCTCATGCACCGGACTTCTGGAGATCAGATTACTGATTTCCCTGGATGCAAGACCATCAATTACAGTGAAGTTAGCGTTCTTAGGCAGGGAAGTTTGACTTCAAACTTTAAACTCTCCACCTCCTTGACTTCATAAAACCAATTTACGTCTCACTTCAAAGTTGATTTCCTGGATGATGCCACCACACCAGATCATAAAAGAAACCTCACCTAGAAGCTGCTTAGCTGCTTGACAACATACTGCTAGTGGTTTATTAGACCAATTTCTGCTGACAGGTTCCCTTTAAGCATATCTTCTCCATGATATGACATGACAGTATTTTATTGAACCCCTGGGGGAAAATTGGTTTGTACATAGTGTTCTGGCAGTTGTAAGGGGGCGATATTAAGACTGGAGGTCTTAGTCTATATAGATTTACCCCAATGTCCCATTTTTGTTTATGTTTACTTTCCACAACCTATTTCCCTGCCTTCTTGTCACCCCTGCTATAAATCGCATGTGCTACAGCCCCTACTCTGGCTTCATGCATGGAAATGAAAGACAAAAGAGTAATTTATACAGACAAATAGGGAGGCAAACCAAGTTAAACCAAGGTGGCAAGAAACACACTAAAAGTGCAGAGAGAGTATATGGATAACCAATAGCCAGAATACGTGTATAAGAAGCACTGAATAAAGTCACCAGTGAGTTTATATTTAGTGGCTGGCCAACACCCCAGCAGCAAATTTGTTAAGCCGTTCATCCCTCCACCCAATACCTGTGACACACCTCAAGTTCAGAGAGGCTTCAAGATGTCAATCTCTTATACACCTGGGTGTGGTACTCATCCAGCAGAACTGCCAAACTAAAACCTGACAGGCACATAAAGACATACAAATCATCAGATTTTGTATTAGTTATTTCCACTTCAGTCCATCATGAACAATACAGACATGCTAATATTCTTTCCATATAGTTAAAGTATCATCTATGTTCTACGTCCCTCAATATCTATCAAAACAAAAGCAATTTAGGAGGCTTGAAGAGTTTCGGATGATAAATAGGTCTTCTTTTATTGAGCTCTTCCACACAAGCAGTCAACATCAACGCGTTTCGAAGCTCTGCGTCTTAGTCATGATCTCATCTTTTCTCTTTATTTGGTTTACTTGTTTTTAAAACATATCACCTCCACCATGTTCCCCCTTTCTCCTTATAAGTCTGTTTCACTTCTTATCTCAGCCATTTGCATTATCCCTTCATGCATTCCATGTGTAACTAGGGATTTTTTCATTTTGATATAATATGCATTAGTCTTGGGCAAACAAAGCAGCTATGATTATGACTTATGATACAGAGAGAGAATTATTTTTTATTTGTATCTGTATTCAGAATTTATTTTATTTTTTGTGTGTATTTTTTTCTACATAATATGTTTTTCATAGGGATTATGAAAACACCCCAGGGGTAATTATTATTCCTAATTTTTTTTTTGTTTAGTTTTACATTTCCAATTGTAACTGTGGAATCTACAAGACTCTTTGTTACATGGAAAACAAATCTCTACGGCGCCTGGAGTAACCTATAAAGTGGTAGTGAGGATGAAAATATCTAGCACCTCTGCTACAGTTCTATGTAGTATGTACAGGAGACGCCATGAACAGTAATAAACCAGTTCTGTGCTACAGACTTAGAGAGGGCAATTCCTGCAGTAGAAAAGACAGTGGCGCCAAAGTAATAAATATGGTGCATTGTGTCTAAGTATTAATCATTGACAAATGGTTAAGTAGAATTGAAATCTATTAAAATGGCGAATATTGTACTCAGGGATTACAGACAGGACAGCAGGCCCTAAAACTGAGCCCTTCAAACTGTCCCTGCCTACTTACCGAGTCCACCATAAGCAGTGGTCACTAAAATGGCGTTGTTCCTTCCCTGTGGCAATGTGGGGATACAAAACAAAACTCACAAACAAATAACTTGAAAGCAAGGTCAAAAGTCTGGGTAACAATGTAGTTGGCAAATACAGCACAAAATCGGGGTTATAAAGGGATAGTCACAAAACATAAGCTAAGATCAGATAACCAGAAATACATAAATAGCAAACAATAGTAATACAGATAAAAAGAGATGGAAAAATGACTAACCAATGAGGGACAAGGCAAACAGATATTTTTGTGTTGTCACAAACTCTACTCCAGGTGCAAGGGCAGTCAGAGTGAATAAACCGCTAAGCTGCAGAGAGCCAGGTGTGATAGTTATAGGGGATCTACCACCAGGATGAAGGACTGTATGCAAATGAGCCCGAGTTCAAGACTCCATAAGCATTACTGGAGCCTGGAGCCCCTCAGGCTCATTTGCATACAGTATTTAATCCTGGTGGTAAATGTCCTTTAACTCAGCAGTCCAGCACTAGAACACTAACTGCCAAAAACAAGTGACTCACAGAGGCATCAGCAGGTTATGACATTTATAGTAGAACACAAATTGTTGTAGATATCAGATATATGGGTCAGTTTTGTGTTGCAGATTATAGTAAACTTGGTTGGGCATCTGGTAGTCCCAGCCCTGGCCCATCTTGTGCCCCACCTTTTGCCTTAAAATGTACCAGTAGACAGCTACTCATTCCATAAAAAAAAGGAAAATACAGTATAAAGGAAACAAAATACTAAGAGATAGAGAAAGATTTCTTGGCTGGAGAACACAGCATGGAGAAGTCCGGTCAGCCTTCCAATGAATAGAGTTCTCAGAACTGACAAAGCCATCTTCCAGATTCACTAATTTAAACACAGTGGGTTTTTGACCCCTACCCCTGGCTATGATGTCACGGAGAGGGGGAGGTCTACTATTGCTCCTCCCTCTAGAGAGGTACTTTCTCTGTCAGTTTTTTTTATTTAAATCCCATAACTTTTGATTGGAAGATAGCACAATTGTGCCATTGCTTCCAATCATCAGGGTACCTCGTTACCTCTCACACCACCCCAAACTTTGGATGTTTAGGCCTAACATTAAGGTTGTTATGCAATTGGACCGGGTTTACATGCAGCTAGGCTTTTGATACACAGGCCAGGAGGGTATGCCAACTTTTTAACTGTACAGAGTAATTATCATTTGCACTGCCAAATTGAGTTTCATGCCTGGAATGTACTTCAGTAATATAGTCAGTAATTAAAAAAAAGAAACAAAAGAAAAGAAAAAAGTAGAGCAGGTGTAATATAATCATAATAACTATTAATATTGTCATTTTTAAAAGATAAATTGGAAAAAATAGCAATTTGTGAAATTTAGCAAATCTGTTTTACCATTATTTTTATATATTTTCACTAACTATTATGTCATTATATACTGATAAGTGAAGTGGATTATTCAGAAAGCATTCATGATAAAGATAACATAGAGACATGGGTGGTAATTTATCATACACTGGCACTCGTGCGCAGCCCTGGGGAGCGGAATGCCCAGCGCCAACCCACTCCCGATCGGCACCGCCCTCAGCGCGCCTGGCCGCGTCCCCCTTCACGCCCCTTCATGCCCCACTTCATTGAGGAAAATAATCGCACGTGCTAGTAATAAGCTGACGTGGCGCAGAGGCCCTGATAAAAGAACCCCCATGGGCTGGTTTGTAATATTATAAAAGAGATAGGGTTAAGACAAAAACAAATGAGTGGATTCAAAACAAAGCAAGATAGCTCTGGTATTTCACTGGACTTGACAAATAAGCTGAACATTCACTTTGACCACTTCAGTGCGGATGATTCCCATTGTGTCAAACTATTGAACAACCATAGTGGTACATAGATGAAAGACAAGGCTGAGAACTTGGTTTGTAGAGATGTTGTTAATAGAAGATAATGTTTGGGAAGTCATCAGGACCGTGCATATATTTTTAAAAAATGTGCTTCCCAGTATTGTACACCAAACAAACCTACATGCAGGTGTATACTCCCTCTGGCAAGATCCACTCTTCTTTTAGATCCTTATGCCCTTGTTTTTACATAGAAAGGCTATAAATTATGCAAATTGACCTGATGGAGCTCAATCAACAGCTATAGAACCTGGAGCCCCTCAGACGCATTTGCATAATTTTTAAAGCTTTTTGTTCATAACAACAAAAGTTGGATAGTGGTGGTATAGAATGGATAAGGTACTAGTTGTCCAAAATTGCAGATGGGTCCTGTTTGTCTTATTTAGTAATAAGAAATTTTGGGGTGTCTCATGAGGCATTATTATTACAGTTTTGCATTGTATTTAAATATTTAAATATATATCTAACCACTGGCACTGATCTAATTTATTTCCTATCCTATTTGGTGCCCCCTATTTGTACAATTTATAAAATAACAAATAATAAACAGTAACAGAACTCCATACACTATTCAAACAACCTGAATTGTAATGAGTACCCTGATATTTTCCTTGGGTGTGCTCTTGTTGTATAGCTTGTTCCAGTATTGCCCCAGATGGTATAGTGTTGCAGGCCCCACTAGTGGTGATGTCACCTTTTAGGCAACGGATCTCCACTTAGAACACAAAACAACACATCTTGGATGAGAACCGTCTTCATTTGTCAGGGATGTGGCTTCTCATTTTCAACAGTCTCTTCATAGCGTTTGGTGGTGATTTTATAATGACCAGGTGGTGATAGGCAACTTTGATAATGGGGGGAGAGGAAGAATTTTGTGAGGCAATCAATTGCTTAGTTGGGTGGAGTACAGCTAATGGGTCATACCTTTAAGGGGTCATCCAAGTGCGTGAAAAAACCTATTGGTGGTTGGGGGGGGGGGTTCTAAACAGCATTTTTTTAAGTTCTTGGAGAACCCATTTAACATTTAGAAACCACAGAAATGGTTATTAGGTAGGGTAACAAGAATCAGGAGATGTCCCCGGTGGTGTTAAATGGCAAAGCTGTTGAAATGGTGAACAATTATAGTTACCTCTGTGTTTAACTGTGTAAAAGTTAATCAAGACAGGTTTGCTCAACTTAATTTTTTTGTGGAAATCCCACTCTTTTAATGTTTGCAATAAGATAATTTACGTCACGTTAGAGTAGTATAATGTTTTGGTTTTGACATGTAAATATGCTGGATGAGTCCAATTAGGGTATGTCGCCATGCCACTCTCTAGCCTGCTGCCGCTGCCTCTGCATGCCGTCCCCTATAGTGTCAGGGTCAATTATTGGATGTTTTAGATGCTATCTAGCTTCATTCTGTCACTCTGTCATGGCCATGCTGTTGCCCATAATTTTGGCATAATGGTGCGATTAAGCAGCCTCAGAGGCATCCATGCATGCTGCCCCTGCTGTTTCCTGTCCATTTCCGTGGTGTTTCCATCCTTTTCTGAGGTTCCCAGGTGTTTGGCCAAGCTTCCCTGTGCAGAGCCTTGGTCCCCTTGAAAAATGCTCGAGTCTCCCATTGACTTCAATGGGGCTCGTTATTCGAGACGAGCACTCGAGCATCGGGAAAAGTTCGTCTCGAATAACGAGTACCCGAGCATTTTAGTGCTCGCTCATCTCTAAAAATAATTGCACGTGCTAGTAATAAGCTGAGGTGGCGCAGGGGACCTGATAAAAGAACCCCCATGGGCTGGTTTGTAATATTATAAAGGAGATAGGGTTAAGACAAAAACAAATGAGTGGATTCAAAACAAAGCAGGATAGCTCTGGTATTTCACTGGACTTGGCAAATAAGCTGAACATTCCTTCTGACCACTTCAGTGCGGATGATTCCCATTGCGTCAAACTATTGAACAACCATAGTGGTACATAGATGATAGACAAGGCTGAGAACTTTTGTAGAGATGTTGTTAATAGAAGATAAAGTTTGGGAAGTCATCAGGACCGTGCATATTTTTTAAAAAAATGTGCTACCCAGGATTGTACACCAAACAAACCTACATGCAGGTGTATACTCCCTCTGGCAAGATCCACTCTTCTTTAAGATCCTTATGTCCTTGTTTTTACACCTGGAGCCCCTCAGACGCATTTGCATAATTTTTAAAGCTTTTTGTTTATAACAACAAAAGTTGGATAGTGGTGGTATAGAATGGATAAGGTACTAGTTGTCCAAAATTGCAGATGGGTCCTGTTTGTCTTATTTAGTAATAAGCAGTGTTGGGGTGTCTCATGAGGCAGTATTATCACAGTTTTGCATTGTATTTAAATATTTAAATATATATCTAACCACTGCCACTGATCTAATTTATTTCCTATCCTATTTGGTGCCCCCTATTTGTACACTTTATAAAATAACAAATAATAAACAGTGACAGAACTCCATACACTATTCAAACAACCTGAATTGTAATGAGTACCCTGATATTTTCCTTGGGTGTGCTCCTGGGAGATTCTTGTTGTATAGCTTGTTCCGGTATAGCCCCAGATGGTATAGTGTTGCAGGCCCCACTAGTGGTGATGTCACCTTTTAGGCAACGGATCTCCACTTAGAACACAAAACAACACATCTTGGAAGAGAACCGTCTTCATTTGTCAGGGATGTGGCTTCTCATTTTCAACAGTCTCTTCATAGCGTTTGGTGGTGATTTTCTAATGACCAGGTGGTGATAGGCAACTTTGGTAATGGGGGGAGAGGAAGAATTTTGTGAGGTAATCAATTGCTTTGTTGGGTGGAGTACAGCTAATGGGTCATGCCTTTAAGGGGTCATCCAAGTGCGTGAAAAAACCTATTGGTGGTTGAAATGGTGAACAATTATAGTTACCTCTGTGTTTAACTGTGTAAAAGTTAATCAAGAAGGGTTTGCTCAACTTAATTTTTTTGTGGAAATACCACTCTTTTAATGTTTGCAATAAGATAATTTACGTCACGTTAGGGTAGTATCATGTTTTGGTTTTCTGCTGGATAAGGTTATTAAGAATACAAAGGGAGAAGCAGGGGTAAATATAGCCAATTTTCTGGTGGCAGTAGAAAGGAGAATTTTAGGCAAATTAAAGTCTATTGTTAAAAATCAAAAACTTCCTTTGCATGAGAAGGTTATTTAAAAGTGTTTGCCTATGAAAGGAAGTTATCAAATTTTAATCCCCTAGTGATGTGTAAAAAGATTATTTTTAAACGCATATGTTGCAATTTTACTCTGTTTCACTCATGTTTACACAGTTTTATTGCTGTTTTTGTACCTATCATACAGTGATGGTCAGCTCTGTGGGTGGGGCCTAGCTGAGTAGGCACTTCAGGATTCGTCTGTGCTATGAGATGCTGTGAGCTGACAATGTGCTTATATTAGCATTGTACAGGGTTTAGCTACACTTTCATTTAGCTTCTGAACATTCTCCTAGTATCTGACACATAGAAAAAGAGAGATGAGACAGATAAGTCAGGAGATGTATATGAGACACAATGACATACTCAGCTCTGCTACCTCAGCTAATCAATAAAACATACAGTCAGCGCTGCTATGTCACCCCATACCCTTAAATCGAGAGCTGATGGACAGAAATTGCCTCTGTCTCTAGTGCTCTCTGTCTCCTGCCTCTGCCCCTGCTCCTGCAGTACAAGAGAAGCTATTTATGCTAGTGGAATCTGCCGACCATATCCAGGGACAAGTAAAATGTAAACCTGATAGAGACAAGTTGGAATTATATCTGCAAAAATCATTATTTTGTCAATAACATTGAAATAGAGAATGTGTTATTTTACGATTTATCCTGAATATATTTAAGAATTTTTTTGGGGGAATACCCCTTAAACAATGGAGTATGTTAAGTGATAGATTTGTTTAAATTAAAGCATATAGATAGCTGCATAATGCTATAGGTGATCATGCCTTGTAAAAGCAATAAACATTTTATGCCCATCTCTTGCCACTCCTATTTACCAGCAGCACCACCCGTCATTACCTGTGTAACACATAGCGCAGAAACAAATAAGAACAGTAGACAAACACAGTGGGCCATATTGCTAAACCAACTTCTCAGTTTTCCTTACCTGATTGCTTTGCAAATCTTAGCAGTAAGGGAGAACTAGATGACTTCCTTCCCTGCACCAAAGTGTCAAACATGGTGAAACAAACACAGAAGAATAGTCCTAAGAAACGGATCAAAACAAAGAAGGCAAAACAGTACAAAATCAAAATTCAAAAGGATAGTCTTAATACAGGTAAAGGGGCATTATGCAGAGATCCAACGAAAAGGGCAAAACAGTACAAAAGCAAAAGGCAAAAGGATAGTTTTAATACAGGTAGAGAGGCATTATACAGAGATCCAATAAAGAGGGCAACACAGTAACAAATCAAAAGGCAAAAGGATAGTCTTAATACAGAAAGAGGGGCATTATACAGAAATCAGAGAAGACAACACCTAGAAACCAGGACCTTACTACAAACTAGTTCTATAGCAGCACAAAGGATTGAATAGATGAGCTGAAAAACGAATAATGGTCCTTCCCTGGAGACTGACAGGTATGTGTGTGCAGAATCAATCAAGGCAGCCAGTGTATAAACCAGGGTTCACACCAGAAATGTAAGAGTGAACAAAATGTCACAACCAGAGCTTTCTCAGACCTACCCTCCAGACAGAGGATCACCTGACCACCGCAGGCCTGGTACTGCCTCAAGCTGCCACTTTAGATGGGGCGCAGCTGTGGTCAGTATGGCACCGCTGGTCTCTGTATACAAATAGAAGGCAGCAGTGGCATGGGTGGTGAATGGCAGCATGGAGATAGGGTAGTATAAGAGGGTTACTATTTTTACAGTCCCCCAACCATATATAGCCATAACATCTTATCTAATCTAATCATTTAATAGCAAGGGTACAAGCCAAGGCCTAGTTGTGTTGTATTTTTAAAACCCCCTAATTATGAAAACTACAGCTCTCAACTACTTTATATGTAGGCCTTCAGCTGAATTTTTTTCTTTCTTTCCTTTGTGCAATGGAACCCTTGAAATATACATTTGGTATTGATTTACCTTATGAGATTGATGAAAGAATACTTCGTTCTCCGACTCCTTGAACGGGAAAAGAAATATTTAATCATATAACTTTAATTTAAAAAGTAATTGAAAATTCTAAAACCTCTACACATTTTACTCAGTGAAAGAACATTTATTTATGATGTTGTGAAGCTCCTGGCAGCCTGATAAATAGCCTTCATTTCTTAATTTGAAACAAATTAAGGGGTCCGTAAATTTCCAAATATGATTTTATTCTTTTTTTTAAAGTGTAGTAATGTGATGGTTTTTTGTGACTAATTAGTTTACTTTCAGGTTTGAAAGCAGTAGTTATTTTTGATGGGTGTTCTTAAACTGAATTGAATTTTATACAGTCCCTCTTTTACAACTTGCTCTGTACTATGTTTCCAGACAGGCTCCGAAATTTACAGACAAAAAGAAATAGCGTTCCATTTGTCACAGTGTTTTTTTCCCATTATTAAATTCGATTGTTATTGTATTTTTTTGTAGGGTGAAGAAAAGAACAGATATTAGGGAATTGATGTGTACTTGTCAAGTCGGTTTAGTAAAAACATTTATCATGAAGCAAGAAGGCAAGTGATAATAAAATCATTGTGCAGTGGAAAGAAAAAAGTAAGTGAACCCTTTGGAAATACTTGGATCATGGGGTTTGATTGTTGTCTGCCTCTCTATTATAGAAACAATCTAACTTAAAGAAAATGTACCATTTGATTTTATGCACTATGAACGAAACATGCCTTGAGGATGCTGTAGCTATACTGATGCAGAAATATATCTTGTTTAATCCCTGTGCTGAGTGGTTTTGCTGAAAAAACAAATATTAAATTCAGGACCTTGGGAAAGCTGAATCCATATTACACACGAGCGTTCTGAACAGTCAAGCCAGGACTAATCAACCTGAGCTGGTTCACTCATACACAGCAGCTGGGGGATGGTGCAGCAATTGATTATTCTGCCTGGCAGGGAGAACAGTGATTGCATTATCCTCTGGTGCAATGCATAACTAATGTCAAAAGAACAAGCACTGAGCCCAGGCACAGTAGTGACAGAGCCTCATTATCATAATTTTAGGAAGGTTTTTTCAGCAAAACCACTCAGCTCTGGGATTAAACAAGATATGTTTCTGCATCAGTGTAGCTACAGCATTCTCAAGGTATGTTTGGTACATTATGCATCAAATCAAATGGTATTTTCAGCAAATAAATCTTAAAGGGGTATTCCAGAAATATGCATAATTTATATACAAATGGGTCCTTAAAATATAAACTAATATGTAATTAGTTGTTATTACATTTTGTATATAACATTTTGTGAATCATAAAATCAAACTATTTAAGCTCAATTTTGTGACTAATGACATTGACAATTTACTTTCTGCATCAATTCCTCACAGTTTTCTAGATCTCTGCTTGCTGTCATTTAATAGCAAGCTGCTATGCTTACTTTCTGTGGATATCTGTACATGATCATCTGATGTCCCAAAGGTGCACAGCTTGTTATATCCATGGCCATGTGATGTCACATAGGTGCATGGCTCGTTATATATCCACGGTCATGTGATGTCACACAGGTCACAGCCCTTTATATCCCTGGTCATGTGATGTCACACAGGTGCACGGCTTTTATATCCCTGGTCATGTTATGTCACACAGGTGCATGGCTCGTTTTATCCCAGGTCATGTGATGTTACACAGGTGCATGGCTCGTTATATCCCTGGTCATGTGATGTCACACAGGTGCATGGCTCGTTATATCCCTGGTCATGTGATGTCACACAGGTACATGTCTCGTTATATCCCTGGTCATGTAATGTCACATAGGTGCACGGCTCATTATATCCCTGGTCATGTGATATGACACAGGTGCATGGCTCGTTATATCCCTGGTCACGTGATGTGACACAGGTGCATGGCTCGTTATATCCCTGGTCATGTGATGTCACACAGGTGCAGGGCTCGTTGTAACACACAGTTCTGATTACTGTGATATAAAAAGCTGTGCACCTGTGTCACATCACATGTAAAGAATGAGGCTTCCTATAGGATGCCAGCAAGCAGAGATCTAGAAAACCATGAGGAATTGCTACAGAAAGTATATTGGAAAACTGTATAACTTTTCATTACACAAACCATATCAATTATTTGATGAAAGGTGGACGGCCCCTTTAATACAACTAAAGAAAAATTGGAACTATGATGCGCCCTAATTTGATACACTTTACTGTTTTTTACAGATCTGATAAAATGAGAAAGTATTTAGGATTTTTTCCCTTTATCCTTAAAGAATAATCATAATTTTATATCGTTGCTACAATGAGACTTTTGTTATCGCTGTTTCCCTCCCTGGTGGAGTTTTAATTGAGTTTGTTCATTAAATCAAATTTAGTGCTTCTTATTACACTGCATTATTGTGCGGTATTATAATTGCATAGATGGCCACATGGTGCTACGTTGTATTTTAATCATCGCATACTCTGACATAAATAAAGAAAATTAGGCAACATTAGAACATTTCACTATATGCTAATTGTGTGTGTTTTCTAAAATGCATTGGAAAGTTTGCCATTGATTGTGCGGAGGGCGATGCAGGGGTGTACACGCCACAGGAGTTACTCTTTTTCATTAAATTTTCTTGTGTTTGTTTCTAAATGAACACATTTGATTTCAGCTCAATATGAAGAACGGTTTCATATCATTATTAATTCTCTGCTCTCTAGTGTTAAAATGTTACGTTAATGAATATAAATAAGATAGTATACAGAACAGATATCTACAAGGGATGAGCAGACCCATTCCGGTTCGGGCAAATGCTCACCCCTGCTGGTAACACACGTGACCCGAGATATTCCTGATGATCGATGCTCTCTGGTGGAGCGGTGGGAGGGTTTGCCATACCATGCTATCACGGGTGCTCCTGCAACCGGTGAACAGGGTCGCAGGCCACCCGTGCTCCTATACTGACCGCCGCCACTATGCTTACCTCTCCGCATTCCCACAGCGGCTCCAGCGGTCGGGCGTGCGCCTGAGCCGGCTTCAAGAGATTTAAAGGGTCTTGCTGCTGCTGGCTGGCTGCCAATTTCTGATAAATTGTTAGCCCCTTCCTGTCTTCCCTGCCGGATCTTTGTGCCTAGTTGCCATTGACAAAGCTTTTCCTATGTCTTCTGCGTTTTTAGTGATTTCCCATTGTGACCTTGATTCTGTTCCTGACTCCGATCCCATGCTGCCTGTCCTGACCTCCTGCCTCTCCCTAACCATAAGTTGCCTTTTCGATTCTGTACTTAGCCTTGGCTGCCGACGCGGACAAAGCCTGTGCCTGTGGAATGACCTGGTGGTACCACGCGGCAGCAAGTCCAACCCGCTTTGCAGCGGGCTCTGGTGTAAACCGGGTACCACTTAGACTCCAGTCCCAGGTGTCGGCTTACGTCATCGTCCCAGTGGTCCAGAGGATCCACTACCTCCGATTCTGACACATACAGGTAGGACTATGTTAGTATGATACCCTTTTTTAAAAGAGTTATCAAAATAACTTTCCATTCAGCCGACTGTGGGAAGGGGCCTCTGGAACCAATTTTTCAACATAGGTGGAGCCAATAGCGGTCATGTATATATGAAATATCCAGTGCATATGTCATCAATCTCAAACGCCCCTAAAAACACCCCTTTAACTAACTCCATCAGTGAAAACACTGGCTCCTCCAGTGCATATGCGCATGCCCGTTTGGGCAGGTTGTGGTGAAGATTGAGCAAGGAGTGGGCCGGGCAGAGGAAGGAGAGGGGAGTGAATGTTTGGACCACCAGATTTACTACAGTCTCCCTTCTTGAGATAAAGGTGAATTATTTCCCCTTTTTCTTGAGATAATGAAATACCATAGTTTTTTTTATTCATTTTTTTTATTCATTTATTTCTATCAGTCCTGCCCCTTACATAACTCTCTTCTACCCCCTCAAGATTTTCACTTAAAAAGGGGTATTGGGTAATCTCTGAAACACATTGTTGATCTGTCTTTTATTCTGTGCCCCAATAAAAATAATGGGGCATATTTACTAACAGCAGTGCATACTGCACTAGATGCAGTTTGTCTGTGTAGTGTGCGGATGGCGCCAGATTCATGATTTCTGGTGCACGTTCTTCATGAATCTGCACTGCTCCAACAGAGTACACCATTTTTATTTTGTTGCACCCCCCAATTGGGGCATGGGCCGCTCATGGGTGTAAAATACTGTTGAGCAGATCCATATCTTTAAATGCCATCAGCATAGCAGCTGAAGTCTAGGTTTCAGTTCGCGACCTGAACCCATATGGGGTTTTGTCGCACGCGATCGGATTGTGGCGCATCGGCGCCAGCATGCATGCGACGGAAATCAGGGGGCCTGCCCGAATGAAAACCCGACGAATTCAGAGAAACAGCCGCATTTAAAAAAAAAAAAGTGTCGCTGGACACGCGCTTACCTTCACCAAAAATAGGATCGTGAACTCCGGCAGACCTTGGCGGACTTCAGCACAGAAGCGACACCTGGTGGACGTCGGAGGAACAGCCTTAGTGAATCGCCGGAAGACCCGAATCCACCGCAGAGAACGCGCCGCTGGATCACGAATGGACCGGGTAAGTAAATCTGCCCCATAACGTTCATCACAGTCCAGTACATTGCGGTTCTCCAAACTCTGAACTTCTTTGTAATTTTAGCATATTGCACAAAGTCTTAATACACCGGTCCTTGCATGTGTTTCAAATCTGAGCCTAACTACCTATTAACCCCCGAGGTTACCCAAATAATTACCAAAAAAGGTTTTTCAATATAGCAAATAGACCTTATTTATTCTACAGTACAGCATCGTATATCTTCTACCTGTGCACAATGTAATATTCAATCTTATACCTGTCACTTTTTATAGGACTGCAGTATGGAGATTTATTATGGTCATACATATTCAACCTTAGTGTAGGAACAAAGATTTATTATAGCCTATGTTCACAATATGTACAGTATGTCATGTACATTGATTGTATTCACCAAAAAACTCACAAAAAAATGCTAAATGTAAAAATGACAGCACATAGCATGTGGAGAACAGCTCAGGTATTTATCAGTATCTGACACGTGTTATATTTGATCCATGTGGAATTTGCCAAAATTTGGCAAATATTTGTGAAGCTACAAAACAGTAAATATGTGAGATGTTCCCTTTCTGCACCAATACTGTCATCTCTGTTTTTATAATAACATAAGTCTGAAATGTACATTTGAACATGCAGGATTTGAAAAACAAGGCATTTGTTCCATAGAAAGTGCCACACCTTATATTGGATGACATTTCAGCTTCATTTCTTTCCAGTTGATCTGCAGTCCTGGAAAATGTTAAAGGGGTATTCCGGGAATATGAACATCTGATACAAAAACCCAAATGCTATAAGTAATTGAATATAACAAAACAATGTCACAAAATGGAGCTTAAATAGTTTGATGTTATGATTCACAACATTTTATGGCCTCTCTAAAGTATGCAGCGTTATCACCAAGATAGCCACCACTGGAAACTACAAGTCCCATGATCTCTCAGTTCTCAGTAACAGCTCCTCGCTCTTTTGCTCTGCTCCCAGTGATGATATGACAGATTGTTCTGCTCGGTTACCATAGTAATGATGTATAACTGCCATCACTTCACATAACCTCACTGAGATGACCACAACACTGGCCATACTGGATGCAGTGGAACCAACTGACTACAGCCAAACATAGTGATGATCACATGAGCTGCCCTGGCAGATCTTCCGTCCTGTGTCAGCTCCTCCTGGAGGAAATCAACGGACTGACTAAAGGGCCAGTAACATATTAATTCTCCATTACAATGTATGTCCACAGCATTTTTCTGCTAAGGGAGCAAAATTTTAAATAACAGCTAATTACATATCAGCTTATACTTTAAGGACCCATGTGTATATGAATTATGCTGATTCCTGGAATACCTCTTTTGATCCAATGAAATGTTCTAATATGTGACATAAATAATATAAGATATATGATCAGTTTGATTGATCTGTTATGGCACTGAATCCATAGATGTGATTCCCTTTAAAGTCAATAAAAGCCATTGTCATGGCTCGGACAGGCCCCACGGAGGACCATAAAATTCTCTCATAGGCCCCAGCTCCTAACACTCTTTGTGACGCTCCTTCACAATAAGCTTTAATGGATTCTGAGCAGGAAACTCTCTCTCCAAATGTGTGTGTGTGAGTCTATATTATATGTAAGTGTAGTGGGTACTACTAGGTATCTGTGGATATATTATATGATTATATGTATGTATAGTGGGTAATTGTGTATGTAATGTGAGTGTACCCATATGGGTCAAATATCAGACACAGATGTGTGTATGTGAGTTTTATGCACATGCACTGCATTCTGTGGGTTATTTGTTATGTGTGTGTATTTCTAGTGAGGGGGGTGCATAGTGTGTGTATTTATTATTTATAAAGCACATTTGTACTTCCCCTATATTTGTGGATGTGCATTGTAGCATTGTAGCAAGGTAAACCCTCATGGGCAGGCCTCGCCTCATTTACATATGCATTTCCATGTAAACACATGCAATTGGTAACCAGCACCCAGTGTCTTGTATTGTTTTAATGCAAAACACTGGGTGCTGGTTACCGATTGCACAAATTTCCATGGAAATACGAGACCTCAGCGAGCCTATACACATAGCCGACAGAGAATTAACTTCTACTACCTGCTACCACCACTGGGCCTCTAATTTTAGAGCTATTCAAAGCCAGCTATGCCTATAAACCTTATATGGAACCTTCAAGGCAATTTGGTATACTACACCAACTGTGGTTTAGTGTCTCAAATTTTCCTGTATTTTTTTCCCTCCGTGTTCATAATAAAAAAAACAGAACTTCTTGATACAGGGTGACTTGGGACACTAAATCTCCCATTCACAAGGACATGTCATTGGTTCAGTTTCCAAAATTGCATGGACAGGTAAGAAAAGAGGGCATGTGCTTAATAGTATGTGGTTGAGTTAATGAGGATTGGTGATACAGATATTAGTTACTGTGGCATCTCTGTGTGTAGCTGGCACACAGAGAGGCGGCAATTTGACTGGGAGAGTTTTTGGAGCCCAGTTATGTGGTGGCACCGTAGCTTTCACTGTTATGAGGACCTGTTTACATCAATCTGTAATAGTAATGTCCTGGCATTGCTTATATGATATCTGACAGCAAGGTACAAAGTGGCACTGGCAAAATATCACCATGCTAGAAGCAAAGATGCAAAACTGTACCACCAATATCAACAAGCCTTTATTTCTATGTACAAGAGACCTAGGCGTGACCACACCACTGCAGGCCCTGACACCTGTTTCGCCGTCTCTTCCTCAGGGGGTACTTTGGGGCATGGTCTTGGATTGAGTTTTAAAGGCCCATAAGGTGGAGTCACCGTGTATTAAGCGAACCTTGCAACTGATTAGCACTTACTTCAGGTGCGCTATATCGCAGAAAGTATCTCTTACTCCAGATCGCCACCTACAGGGCTTTATTCTAAACAGGATACATCAGGTTCCATGAACATTCTATCATGAAAATCTCGAAAGTGTCCAGGGATGCTTTTCAATTTTGAGATGGTTTCTAAATCCCCAGATGAGATTTTTGCCGTGGTCCGTATACTGTATCTTTAAGATGTTCTTGAATCCTGATTTTAAGTTCACGAGTTGTCCTCTTGATTTATTTCAATCCACATGGACACATCAGTTGGTAAATTACTCCAGTCGGACTGCATTTGATAAAATGGATAATTTGGAATGTATTCAAGGCAGATGAGTTACAAAATGGGGTACATTTATCAAGCTGTCTAAAAGTCAGAATATTCTTAGTTGCCCATGGGAACCAATCACAGATCCCCTTTAAAATATTCATGGTAAAATGAAAACTGAGCTGTAATTGGTTGCCATGAGCAACTAAAAATATTCTGACTTTTAGACAACTTGATAAATCTGCCCTAATGTGTTAGTTTTAACCATCAGTCTACAAACCTAGCAATGTCCCCATTTTGGTACTTTTGATCCAAAAATATTTTTTTTGGGTAGTGTGGGGTGTAGTGGCTCCTCACTAAAGTATCGCTAATAGATTTACATCTCTTGGCCACCAGTTGCGGTCTAGATGAAAAACATTTGGACAAATCAGGGTCATACAGTAGGATTGGCCAATTATTTTTTCATTACTCCACTCTGAATTAAAAGAAATATATATATAAACTTAACTGATTATCTAAAGCTCTATGGGACTTACCCAGTAGAAGGTGATCACGATTCTTTGCTTTTGCCCTCCTATATGCCTTTTCAAAATCCACATTTGAGAATCCCCTCTGTGTGAAATGTTGTTTTAAAATTAGTACCTCATCCTTAAAGTTGCGCTCTGTATCAAAATTTCTACAGGCCCGTAGAAATTGCCCTGTTGAAATGGAACAACTTATAGGAGAGGGATGTGATGATGATCTCTTTTTCCAATTTTTTTTATATTCCAGATCTCAAATTTGATCAAGGAGTCTGGGGGAGACAATTCCTTTAATTTCTCTTGTAAGGAGACAATCCATTTCTCTCTATTCTCCAAATATCTCTTCTCCACCCCTACCAATAATTCAATAAATACATGTGAACAATTGTGGCACGCCCCTTCCCATCATTTCCTAGTATTTTCATCCTCCGAGGGAAATGAGGGATATACCTGCACACTAAGCCCCCTCGGGATCAAATTCCTCACCAGGTATTGTGCCAATGAAGCTTTAAAGGGGTTATCCAGTTGTTAAAAATTACTGAAGGCTGGGCTGGGGTGGGCTAGTTAAACATAATAAACATGTACTTACCTCCTCCGGTACCGCTGATGTCCCACGCCGCGGTCCCTTCGATCCGTGCCCCTTTTTGTTTACAGGGGTACAGAAGCCGCGCACAGGGAACTTCCGGTCCGCAATGTGGCCGGCTCCTCCCATCTGTCCCTATCTCTCTGCAGTGTAAGTGCTGGAAGATGGTGTCGGATGGGAGCTTCCGGCCAGCCGGAAGCTCACTATGCGCCCCTGTATACAAACCGGCGCACAGAAGAGACTGACCGCGGCGCGGTACATTGGCAGCGCCGGAGGAGGTAAGTACATGTTTATTATGTTTAACTAGCCCACCCCAACCTGGCCCTCAGTATTTTTTAACACCCGGATAAGCCCTTTAATCCACCACATCCTCGTACAATGTGTTAATGCATCCTTCAAAGCTTGCTGATTGTCCAGCAATACTCGTTGTGTCGTGGTATCAGCACCCACACTTCCTTCATTAAAAACTTAGCTACTAAGTTAGCTCCTTGTTTGATCAAAAACAAATCACATAAAGTCAACTCTTCCAGTCCAGCAAGCACTGAAATAAGAGGTAACAGGGCTGCCAAAACTGGGATGACAGTATTGGTTTGTAAACAAAAAATGTTGTGATTTTTGTTGATCTAATTTTTATAAAAATGCTAACAATTGATACACATTGTTTAACTTTATAGGGAAGTTGGACAACCCCTTTCAGTGGTAATTATTGGGGTATATTTTTCTTAAGATATCAAATTAAGGGTCAAAGACACCAATGGATTTTTGGAATGATAAATCTCCAAACTTCTACTAACAATGCATGAAAGTTTACAAGCCTCATTCTCTCTTAAGAAAGATGATGATGCCCCCCCCGGGTAATTCACACATCAGGGGAAGTTTAGGAGTTTTAAAAGCATATTCTGTAATTTATCTTTTCATCCACTAAAATCATAAAATGTTGGATATCGTTTCTCCAGAATTGGCAACGAGAAACTAAAACTGCCTGCGAATAGAAATGCCAATAATATCATGGACGTAACTCATCTTAAGCTGGATCCTTAATGTATTTCATTTAATAGAGGATTCAGTTTGTGATCTTTGAAGGTAATGAGTTTGGAATAATAAATGATAGTTATTTCTGAACAGAATCCTCTTCATATATATGCAGGTTTAATTTGACTTTTAGTAAAAATGAAATGTTTTTAGATTTTCTTAACATCTACTGATTTTTGTGTCACAAAAATTTTCAAACCTTTAAAGCTGTCTTTCAGAAATTTTATTTATGCTGTTTGCAAACTGTGTGTTAAAGGAAATATTTTAAAAAGTTGGCCACTCTTTAAATAAGTTCACCATGTACCTTTATTGCTTTGTGGATAATCCCCAAATATTCATGAAGTAATTCAACAGTCCTTTTTCTTGCTTTTGTTATGTGTGCAGACCCACTGTTATTCTTTGTCTATATGTCTGAGCTCTGATCAATAGGAGGAGCTGTAGCAGTAGATTGTAACTAGTTCTGCCCTTTCCCCCTTTTCCTCCAGTGGGATCATTGGATAAATTATGCTTGGGGTCCACCTTTCATCAACTTATAGAAAACAGACTAATTCAAATCGGGTTGTCTTCTGCTTTGCCTTTGGGATACAGTATTGGTATAGAACCTGGGCCCACCAGAAGATCCTTTTGGACTGTGTTGGGCCAGTCCAACACTGCCCCTCTTTCTGTGTCTGTCAATGAGGACAGACAATGAAAAGAGAGACACAGTGGGTGATGCCATCAGGAGGGCCTAGACCAGTGAGATCTAGGGAACAGGGAAAAGCTAAAGCTATCAAAGGAGGCAAAGCTTCGGGTGCATACACATGTCTAATGCAAGAGATTTATTGAAAAGTGGCCAACCCCTTTAAAGCGTAATTTAACCATAACTTTAATGTAAATGTGCTGCTTGATTCTCAATGAATTAGCACAGTTCTAGAAGCTGCTGACCAGAGATGAGCAAATCTATTACTTGGTTCAGCTATTTGTCATGCACCAAATCAAATCCAAACCTTTTCTGCTTTGCTTTGGTTGAATCTTGTACAATGGCGGCTAGCTACAGCTGTTATTTATCCAAGAGCTTCCAGAAGAGGGGAGGGCAAGAGAAAATAAAAATCATAAATAATTACTATGACATACAACCTTTTAATTAAATGTCTGTGCTTTAAAGGAATAAAGAGGGTTATATACCAATTTCCAGGACAATTAGAGAAACATCAGACCAAAACCTTGTGTTTTGAATAATTCAGCAATGAAGCAAATCTTGGATAATTCGGTCATGTCTATCGGTGATGCTTCCTTCCTGTATCTAAATGCAAAATGCTGTGCAGGTAAAGCAATGGTGCACATTTTCTATGGGTCTCGGTGCACACTTTTGTCGGACTGTGCACGTTCTTCATGGCTTAAACGGCTGGCACAGGAATTTAACAAGTGTTTGCACTGGGATTGTGTTGCACGTGACCCTTTTGTGGCACAGCTGCGCTGGCTCCCATGCGACACAAATTAGGGGCAATGTTTGTTCAGTGAGATCACTGCAAAATTGCACAAACATCTTTCTTCCCGTAGTGTGTGGAATGGGCACAGTGGCTATCCAATAGTGCTTTGTACCTTCTTGATGATCTTGAATAGTTTGTTTTTGTTTCTTAAGTTTATGCTACCTCCCCAGCAGACAACGACATAGAATATGATGTTGGCTATTGTGGACTTATAGAACATTCTCAGGAACTTGCTACAGATGTGGAAGGCTTTGAGTTTCCTGAGAAAGGTTGTCTATGATTTCACCCAGATACATGAAGGTGCTCATTTGTTCAATATCCCGACCCTTGATGTTGATAGTATTGCAGACCGGTTTGTTTCTATGCATTAAGGATGTGATTGTTGCTACCACTCCATTCTACAAAGTTGTCAATCGCCTCCTTGTAATGTTTGTCTTCGCCATGTCTAATACATCCAACAATCACAGAGTTATTGGAGAATTTCTGTAGATTATCCTGTACCCTATTCCTTACTTCATTAACTGTCACACAGACAAACATGTCCACTGCTGGACGGTTAGACAACTGGGGGAACAGGGTAGACCTGGGCTTAATGTTCTTCAGAAATTTACCTCTCAATTCTTGTTGGTCCTCCCCTAGATCTTTTAATGCCCGGAGCGTTTCCAGGTCTTCTTGGTCTATCGAAAGATCAGAGGAATCATTTTTAGAGAAGTGTCTTATCAATAGCAATTTACATGCAAATAAATGTATGTCCTTAATGATCGTAAAATCATGCATTCTAGGCCGATCTACAATACCGATATCTGTTCAGTAGTGAAATGTCTGATAAATTAATTACCTTCAGATGCCCCTGTGTCTCCTCTCCTGAGTTATTAGATTTTCTCTTCCTGGACATGACACGAGTCTCATATCTCCTCCTCATCCCATCCTGATCCAAGTCCATACTCGTCCCTATTGCACCAAAAGTTACTGAATCCATGGATGTAGAAGATTCAGACCTCATCAAGGTTCCAGAAGCTCTTCTTTGCCACTTAAAAATCATATTATTTGGGAAATAACCAAGATCCCTCTGAAATTTTTGAAACTTCATTGTTGGATCTCTTTTTCTTATTTATTATATTCCAGATCCATATCTTGCTCAAATTTGATCAAGGAGTCTTGGGGAGACAATTCCTTTAATTTTTCTTGTAAGGAGACAATACTTTTCTCTATATTCTCCAAATTTCTCTTCTCCACCCCTACCAATAATTCAATAAATAAATGTGAGCAATTGTGGCACGCTCCTTCTCATCGTTTCCTAGTATTTTCATCCTTCAAGAGAAATGAGGGATATACCTGCAACCTAAGCCCCCTCGGGATCAAATTCCACGCCAGGTATTGTTCCAATGAGGCTTTAATCCACCACATCCTCGTACAACGTTTTAATGCATCCTTCAAAGCTTGCTGGGCGTCCAGCAATACTCGTTGTGTCAAGGTATCAGCACCCGCACCTTCTTCATTAAAAACTTGGCTACTAAGTTAGCTCCTTGTTTGATGAAAAACAAATAAAAAATGGACTTCTAAAGCTGGGATGACAGTATTGGTTTGTAAACAGAAAATTCTGTGATTTTTGTTGATCAATTATATAAAAATGCTACCAATTTATATACATTGTTTAACTTTATAGGGAAGTGGGACAACCCCTTTAAGTGTTGGCCTCTTGTAATTATTGGGATATATTTTTCTTTAGATATCAAATTAAGGGCCATAGGCATCAATGGATTTTTGGAATGATAAATCTCCAAACTTCTACTAACATTGCATAAGAGTTTACAAGCCTCATTCTCTCTTAAGAAAGTCCAAGTACTTGATGCTCCCCATGGTAATTCACACAATCAGGAGAAGTTTAGGAGTTTTGAAAGCATATTCTGTAATTTATCTTTTCATCCACTAAAATCATAAAATGTTGGATATACAATCACAGAGTTATTGGAGAATTTCTGTAGATGGCAGAGATCTGAGTGTATATGGTCAAAGTTCAGATTGGATCCTTATTAGGTAGATCCGTGATTTGCTTCAAAAAGATGGTCAAATGGCAAAGACAAAGACCCGAGGCTGTCTGAATTTACAATGTGTGAATGATGAGGAAAATCCCCATATACTGAAACATTTTAACAGATTGGGGCTCATTTACTAAGGGTCCGTCGGACGCATTTTCATCGGGTTTCCTGATGATTTCCGTTTTGAGCTGAATTGCCCGGGATTTTGGCGAATATGTTTGGATTTTGGCACATCGGAGCCGGCTTGCACATGACAGAAATTGGGGGGCGGCCCATCGGACAACCTGACGGATTCGGACAATGCGCAGGATTTAACATTTAGAATTGTGTCGGAAGACACGCACTTACAAGCACCGGGAAGAAGAAGGTGAATTCCGGTGGACCTCGGCGCAGAAGCGACGGATGCAGGCACTCGGGCGCGCGATCTTAGTGAATTGCGGCAGACCCGAATCCTCGTCGGACAAAGCACCGCGGGATCGCGACAGGACCGGGTAAGTAAATCTGCCCCTTTGTGT
>CM033645.1:5514020-5608347 GCA_019512145.1 Engystomops pustulosus
CCTGACGGATTCGGAAAAACCGCCGCATTTAATAACCGAAAATGTGTAGGGAAGCGCTTAGCTTCACCTGGCCCAGCTCGGTGTATTCCGACGCGTTCCGATGCTTTTCAGCGCAGCAGCGGAGGAACTACCTTCATAAATCCCGTCCGGACCCGAATCCTGTTCAGAGAACGCGCCGCTGGATCGCGAATGGGCCGGGTAAGTAAATCTGCCCCGTTGTGTTGTTATAGACGTGCGAATATACATGTATAAATATAATTTTTTTTATTTACTTATAATTTTAATGTATGTAAATGTATTTGTTGTTTTTTGAAGAATTGTTTTTCATTCAGTTATTATGAGAATTTATGTTTACATTTTTACAAACTTTAACCCCTTAACGACCCGGTCCTTTTGTATTTTTGTATTTCCATTTTTCACTCCCCACCATCAAAATTCTATAACTTTTGTTTTTCCATTTAAAGAGCTTTGTGGGGGCTTTCTTACTGGATAACAAATTGCACTTCATAGTAACGGTATTTAATATTACATGCCATAAGAAAAAAAACCTCCAAATGCAGTGAAATTGGTGAAAAAACGCATCTGCGCCATTTTCTTGAGGGCTTGGATTTTACAGCTTTCACTGTGTGCCCCAAATGACATGGCTAACTTATGGTGTGAACACAAGGATGCTAAATATGTATAGGTTTTATAATGTTTTCATACATTTACAAAAATTTTAGCAAACAAAAAAAATTCTTTATTTTGCCACTTTCTGGAGCTGATAACTTTTTTATACTTCATCCAAAGTGATGCCAAGAAAAACTTTCACTCATTTAGCGAAAAAACAAGCGTAATCTGTTGTGCTGTTTGGACCCTTGGGAGAGTAGTAATAGCCCGGAATTGTCTATATTGTGTAACTATTGAGTGATGTACACCCACATGCTGAGCTTTACTTTTGAAGCTTTTTCCATCTTTATGTGCTGCTCTACTATGTCTTTTGTTTCTGAAAATAATTTTTTTATTAAAACATAGTTAGTGCTCCATGCTGTACAAATGGCACTGAACACTGTTAACACTCCATGCCGAACATGGAGCTGATGCCGCTTAGGCTCATCAATGGAGCTTAACCGACTTTGGGTACAACAGGGTTTCCACTGTAACTAACAGCTGACACCACCATGTGACATCACTGCTCAGAGAGAACTCTGACAGCAAGTGTGAACCCATGAACTCCTCTCTGAGTCTTTAGGCGTTGCTGCAATTTTCTACTGCTTCCATTAGTTTTGCCCATAGGGGAAGATTTACTTACCCAGTCCTATCGCGATGCCGCGGTGAGTTGTCCAACGAGGATTCGGGTCTGCAGCAATTAACTAAGCTCATACGCTCGAGTTCCTACATCTGTCGCTTCTGCGCCGAGGTCATCTGCTTCTTCCCGGTGCTTGTAAGTGCGTGTCTTGCGACACAATTCTAAATGTTGTCCGACAGCCTGCCCCCCGATTTCTGTCGTGCCTAAGCCGGCGCCGATGTGGCAAAATCCAATCGCGTGCGCCAAAATCCAGGGGTAATTTGGCGCAAAACGGAAATCGTGAGGAAACCCGACGACAATGCGTCCAACTGACCCTTAGTAAATGAGCCCTATAGTTTTGCCCTTATACAAATCCCTGGTCAGACCACACATGGAATATTGTGGACAGTTTTGATCACCAGTGTATAAAAAGGACATAGTAGAACTGGAACGGGTGCAGAAGATAGAATCCAAGATTATTCGGGGAATAGGGGGACTAGAATACAATGACAGATTACAAAATTTGGGATTATTCAGTTTAGTAAAAAAGAGGACTGAGGGGAGACTTCATTACAATGTACAAATACCTGAACGGACAGTACAATGATCTCTCAAAAAATCTTTTTATACCTAGGCCTGTGACCAGGACAAGGGGGCATCCTCTAAACCTAGAGGATAGGAGGTTCTACCATCACCATAGACATTTGGCATCCTCTACACCTAGAGGAGAGGAGGTTCTGCCATCACCATAGACCGGGGGCATCCTCTACACCTTGAGGAGAGGCGGTTCTACCATCACCATAGACAGGGGGCATCCTCTACACCTAGAGGAGAAGAGGTTCTACCATCACCATAGACAGGGGACATCCTCTACATCTAGAGGAGAGGAGGTTCTACCATCACCATAGACAGGGGACATCATCTACACCTAGAGGAGAAGAGGTTCTACCATAACTATAGACAGTGGCATCCCCTACACCTAGTGGAGAGGCGGTTCTACCATCGCCATAGACAGGGAGAATCCTCTACACCTAGAGGAGAGATGGTTCTACCATCACCATAGACAGGGGCATCCTCTACACCTAGAGGAGAGGCGGTTCTACTATTGCCATAGACAGGGGGCATCCTCTACACCTAGAGGAGAGGAGGTTCTACCACCACCATAGACAGGGGACATCCTCTACACCTAGAGGGGAAGAGGTTCTACCATAACCATAGACAGGGGCATCCTCTACACCTAGTGGAGAGGCAGGTCTACCATCACCATAGGTTTCACTGGCAAAAACAAAAATGATAACAAAATAAGATCTCTCAAGGAAAAATGAGGTTCACTTATAATATTAAGAGGGATCTTACTGTGGATTACAATTAAAATATAGGTTTTATTCACAGATGCATTAAAAAGCGGACCAATTGGGGGTCAAACCCACTAGGAGTGGTGTGTCCCTTCCCACAATGTCGCGGAAGACTAGATATTAAAAACAATTCATATAAATCCAAGGTCAGTATGGTGATAATAGGATAAGATAATAAAGGGTGTTTCCAGAGAGAATGGGATAGGGAGCCTACTCACACTAGAAGTTTCCCAGACTGACCACTTATACATCAAGGCAGCTAGCTGAACTAAGTGTATGGAACTAGTCGCCCCTGCTCTCATTAAATACACCATCAGATATATATCTTGACCCAATGCGTTTCTATTGCTAATATCATCAAGGGTCACACTCATTCACTGTCATACATGATGATTTTTTTAGACAGAGCGAGGTGGGCTCAAGCTGTCGCATTATCAGTAGACTCTTAATATTATCAGTGAACCTCCTACCAACACCATAGACATGGGCCATCCTCTTCACCTAGAGAAGAGGAGGAGGGTCTACCATCACCATGAACAGGGGCATCCTCTACACCTAGAGGAGAGGAGGTTCTACCATCACCATAGACAGGGGCATCCTCTACAGCTGGAGGAGAAGAGGGTTTACCATCACCATGGACAGGGGGCATCCTTTACACTTAGAGGAGAGTAGGTTCTACCATCACCATGGACAGGGGACATCCTCTACACCTAGAGGAGAGTAGGTTCTACCATCACCATGGACAGGGGGCATCCTTTACTGTAAGAGCAGTGAGACTATGGAACTCTCTGCTCCAGGAGGTTGTTATTTTGGACTTTATGTACACGTTCAAGTGAGCCCTGGATGACTTTCTGGAGAGCAAAAATATCATGGGCTATGGGAAAAAACATTTATTTAATTCTTAAAGGTTGGACTTGACGTCTTTTTTCAGCCTAATATTTTATGATACTATGATACTATCTCCTGAAAAGGAGATCTTTTTTGAAAATGATGAATTTTTCTAAAATTTACCTAAAGTAACCAAAAACATTATAAAATTCACTTTAATAAATTAAAGTATTTAAAAGTTATAACCATATAAAAACGATATATCAGATTTTTTAAAAAGGTGGTATAGCCTTCAATCACAAAGCTTTGCGTCCTTAAGGGGTTAAACTAGTTACGCATCAAAAAATAACACAGACTCCATATACAAAAAATACTCTTCAATGATTGTTCACATGAAATGTCTTCAGGGAGATGTATTTACTAACCTGTACACTCAGATTACTGCAAATCAATAAACTTGTGGTCATATGGTGTTCAATTGCAAACATGTAGGATGAATACAATGACATAAAATAGTACATTTACAGCTGGAAACAATGCTAGGTATTGGTCCTGGAGATCTGTTTAGCCGTATCTTTGTGTGTTGTTAATAGCAGCATAACTGTTAAAAATGCATTTATATTCCATGATTGTAGCTGGACGTTGAGCAGTGGGTGTGTTTCCCCACACTGCTGTGTTCTTTTGTTTCTACAGTAAAGGTTTTCCTTAGCCCCTCCCCTCTTCAGTAATATCTAACCAGAAATCTGCGACTAGACGGGCTGTTCCGTGAGATCATTCGTACATCATATTGTACCAGGTCAACCGAAAATCCTGGAAAACAAGGTTGGCTCTGAGTGCGTCGGCATACTGTCAGGGCCCCCTGCTGTCAGGGTTCAGGGGTAGTGGACACGCTGTACCACCACAGACAATGGTGTAAGCCGACACCTGGGAGCGGGGTCGGTTTTCACGGTTTTCACCAGAGCCCTCCGCAAAGCGGGTTGGACTTGCTGTGGCTTGGTCCCACCAGGTTGCTCCACAGGCATGGCTTTGTCCACTGTGGTGGCCATGGTTAGGTACAGAGTCGTGAGGCAGAACCATGGTCGGGGACAGGCAGGATGTCGAGACAACATCAAAGGCACAGCAGGAGGTCAGGGCAGGCTGCAAAGGAGCATAGTCAGGGATGAAACCGGGGTCACAACGGGAATTCTCAATACACACACTAGGCTTTAGAGACAAGCTTTCTCTAAGGCACGAGGCACAAAGATCCAGCTGGGTTTGCACGAAGAGGCTGGCTTATCACAGATTCTGGGAATGGCCAGCACCCATCAATGGTGCGCTGGCCCATTAAATCTTCGGGAGCCGGCACGTGCGCTCCCCAGGAGGTGGGGACGCGAGCACCAGACTACTGGAATCAGAGCAGGAGTGAGGACAAGTAAGTTAGGCTGCTGGAGTGCTGGGACCCGGTGGGGAGCACGTGACACCTGGCATACACCAAATCTATCAGGAGGAGGACCTGTCATAGAACTGCGACATAGCCCATAAAGAGAGAGCAGGGGTGGGACATTGCTGGCCTACTGCATGACTCGGCACTGTCCCCTCCCCACCGAACATAGAGTTGGGAATTTTGAGTAAATCTCGGGCTTGTACAATAGTTTTCAGGCATACAAGTCATGATAAATGTGGCCCTATGGGTATTTATAAACACGAGAAGATCCAAATCATTTGATTCAATTACATTTTAAAATAGCCAATTGTTCTTGAGACGATCGGCACCAAAATCAGTTTGTAAGTAATTAATTTTTGTGTGCCTTTATTTATAAGACTGTATGAAATGCAATCTCATTTCATTAACTAAAATCTTTTGCCAATTAGCGCGTATAGGTTGTTTACTTATTTTGGTCTGTTACTGATTTCAAGTTGATTGCGGCTGAAGAAGCATCTCCAGGTTATTTAATTCAGGATTAAGGCTAAATAAAGCACCAGAATGGCATGGAACAGTTGTTATCTCTAAATAACCCCCATGCTCCCAGATCCCTCCTGTGGCCACCATTCTTGTTAATGGATTGAAATAAAAGAAGATTTTAATGGTGAGTGCAATTGTTTATTTTCTTCATATGACTTAAAGGAGTATTCCGGGAACATGAACAAAAACCCATACTGCTTTCAATAACTAAATGAATACAACAAAAATGTATGTCATTAATCACAAAACAGAGCTTAAATACCGTATATACTTGTGTATAAGCCGAGTTTTTCAGCACAAAAAATGTGCTGAAAAACCTCACCTCGGCTTATACACGAGTCAATTAAAAAATATATATATTAATACTCACCCTCGGGCACCCGGATCCTCGGCGGTGGCTTCTCTCTTCTTTCTTCACTAGCCGGCAGTCGCGTCCATGCGATCTGCCAGCGGGCGCACAATATGATGCAGCGCTGGGGCAGGATGTATGATACTGGGGGCAGGATGTATAATACTGGGGGCAGGCTGTATACTACTGGGGGCAGGCTGTATACTACATGGGGCAGGCTGTATACTACATTGGTCAGGTTGGCTGTATACTACAGGGGGCTGGCTGGTTGTATACTACAGGGGGCTGGCTGGCTATATACTATAGGGGGCTGGCTGGATGTATACTAGACCCTCGGCTTATACTCGAGTCAATGGGTCTTCCCAGTTTTTGGTGGTAAAATTATGGGTCTTGGCATATACTCGGGTCGGCTTATACTTGAGTATATACGGTAGTTTGCTTTTATGATACACAAAATGTTATGGGTTTTCTAAAACAGATAGAGACAACAACTACCATGAACCCTCAGTTCTGAGTAACAGCTACTCCCTCTTATGCTCTGTTTTAAGTGATGATCCGTTATGGTAGTAATGATATGCACATTACCTCACTGAGATGGGTCTCACCACCACACTGGCCATACTGGATACACTGAAAGCACCCAGACATGTGAATAATTAGTAGCCCAGAATGCCTGACATTGCGCCCCAGTTTTACTGGCTGCTAGTTATAAGTCACTTTTCTAGAGATCGGGATGAAGAGGAGCGCAGGTATTTTTAGTTTTTTTTTTGTTTTAAACTAAGTGGTTGTTTTCCTTTAAAAGTAAGAGACAATGGGGGTCATTTACTAAGGGCCCGATTCGCGTTTTCCCGACGCGTTACCCGAATATTTCCGATTTGCGCCGATTTTCCCTGTATTGCCCAGGGATTTTGGCGCACGCGATCGGATTGTGTTGCATCGGCGCCGCTTTGCACGTGACGGAAATCGGGGGCGTGGCTGAGCGAAAACCCGACGGATTTGGAAAAACCGCCGCATTTAAAACAATAAAAGTGTCGCATGGGACGCGCTTACCTTCACGTGGTCCAGCTCGGTGAAGTTGAGTGCGTTCAGATGCTTTTCAGTGCAGCAGCGCCACCTGGTGGACGGCGGAGGAACTACCTTGATGAATCCCGGCCAGACCCGAATCCACCGCAGAGAACGCGCCGCTGGATCGCGAACGGACCGGGTAAGTAAATCTGCCCCTTTATGGCTGCACTTCCTGTTGTCACTTATAATAATAAAATAAGCACCAAAACAAAATAGAAAGAGAGAGAGGTTTCAGTAATGTAACACAAAAATAAATACCTTGTTCTTTCTCCAACTTCATTTATATTAAATTGTATTAAATCAGATTCCAGGAAAAATATCATGCTCAACATCGCAATATTGTTTTTTGTACATCATAGCAGTTGGTACAGTTCGTTCTAAATAATTTCTTCATATGTTTTTTTTTATCTCCAGCTTCACTGAAATCCTGACATTTTAGAGTTGACTGCAGTTGACTTCATTAGCCCCAATTAACTTCTAATATCGCAGAGGACCAGAAAGCTGAGATTTGAGGAGTTGTTTTACTTAGTTTTTTATTCCTGTTTATTGCACTATTGCCTTTCTGTGATGTGTAATGAGATTTTTTTTGTATGCTATGATATTCTCAGTCACACAGATAAAAAACCTACAAAACAGGGTCAAGACATTAAAAAGTTTGTTTTTCACCTTAAAAATGCTTAGATTTTGTGACTTAGTTATATAAAATTAGCCTTAAAAAGTGTTATTTCAAATCCCAGTCAAGGACTAAGATGTTTTTTTCCCCATTATGTATTTACGTAAAAGAAATCTACCATTTGCGTTCATTAATTATGAACCAAACATTCCTTGAGAATGCTGAAGCTACACTGATGCAGAAATATATCTTGTTTAATTCCTGAACCGAGGGGTTTTGCTGAAAAAACAATAAAAAAATTATGATAATGAGGCTCTGTTGTGGCTGCCGCGGCGCTTCTCTTCTTACCCAAATTATCCACTGCTCCGGAGAATGATGTAATCACTGTGTTGTCCCTGCAAGGCAGAAGTAATCAATTGCTGTATCATCCCCCAGCTGCTGTATGAGTCATCCAGCTTAGGTTGTTAGTCCTGTCTGGACAGTTCAGGAAGCTCCATGTAATGTGTTTATGCTGGCAGCCATCCTGCACCGAGGTTTTGGTACGGTCCTGAATTTTAATAGTGTTTTTTGAGCAAAAGCATTCGGTTCAGGGATTAAACAAGATATGTTACTACATCAGTGTAGCTACAGCATTCTCAAGGTGTGTTTGGTTAACAATGCAAAAATAAAAATGGCAGATTTCCTTTTTATTTTTATTCCGTCTTTCCCACTGTCGGTTGGGAGGATTTGAGAGGTGGGTGGTAAGTGGGTGTATTGATAATCTAATGTACTATTATTTGCTTTTGTATATTTATTGTAAATGTAGTGTAAATAGAATGCGATGTTTTTGCATTGCATTTGAAAAAATAATAAAGTATTAAAACAAAACGAAAACGGCAACAAATCAGCAATGGCATTTTTGGTCCTTATGATCCCTTACAGAAGGAGTTAGTGTTTTTTTCTCCACTCTAGATGGATCAGTGGGGCACATTATCAGAAGTCTAATAATTTTTGTACATATTAAGTACAATCCCAAAATATCTGGAGATGGTTTGTTCTTTTTGTGGACCTCTGAAAGAAAAAGGCAAACAGGTATAAATGTTGACTGTACATAATAATATATAATATCTACTATATAAAAAATAAAGAGATATCACTTTGGCGCAGCTGATTTAATATTCCCAGAAAGTCATGAAAGTGCACGGCCACCTCTCTGTTCATTTGTGTGTAGTGTTTGCCTAACTTGACAATGCACATTGGGGCACATTTACTAAGGGCTATGTGCCAGTTTTCTGTCGGACTTTGCACCTTTATAGTGCAAACTGCTTGCACAGATATTTAAGAATTGTCCGCGCCACATTAGTGTCACACATGACCGTTTTGTGGCGCAGCTGCACTAGTCTTCAGGCAACAAAAAGTTCCAGTGCACAGTCGGACTGAATTGTGTTGCACTCCCTATGTTAAAGGTCCACCAAAAAAAAGTGGTGCACTCTGTCAGAGCAGTGAAGGGGGCGCCAGATTCAAGAAGAACGTGCGTCAGAAATCCTGAATCTGGCGCCCCCTGCACTGTTCTAAGTAAACGCGCCCCATTGAGTAGAATTTCTTAAGGACTAGTGTATTGAATGATTTTCAGCCCCATCACACTGACACCAGATATACTGTTATATTTTTTTAAGAAAAAAAAACATTTATTAACAAAAAACAGAAAAGCTAGGGATAAAAATACAACTTAAAATCAGGATAGGGGACCAATGATGGGATGCAGAGTACCAGTGCTTCTGGCGAGGATTGCAGAGTCCTAGAGCTGCTGGTGGGATGGCTATGGATACAGAGTTCCAGTGCTGCTGACAGGATACAAGGACAGTTCCAGATCACTGGTAGGGTACAAACAAAAGTTCCAGCATGACTAGCAGGACTCAGAGTTCACGATTAGAGCAAACACAGGCAAAGCTGACATCAGCACAGTCTGGTCCATAAACAGGTATAATAATCCACATTGAGACAACTGAGGGGAAGCCTTAGAAACCGCCCCCAGCAGCTGACTGGCCAGGTCCTGTATCACTCATCCCCAGCTGATACAGCCCTGAGCTCTATCAAGCATCAGTTAACCGACCAAAAAAGGAAACCTCAAAGAAAGGGGTTATCACCTAAATGCACCCACTCGCTCGACCCTAAGGCCATAACTACACACCGAAAAAAGGAGAGAGTACAACAACCACGTAATCAATAAAAAATTATCTATATTTTATTAAAACATGATAATGATACAAGAACATGAATGTAAATGTAGAAATGACAAATCACATATCATAAGGAGAGACCGTGAAAATAAATGACACTATAATAACTGGCTAAAATGGGCAAATGCTGAAGCTACCACAACGTGAGTGTGTAACTGGCAAGAGACTGAGGCCAAAACCTATGAAGACAATACCAATTATAACATGTCTTCACAAGTGATCTATTAACATATAGTAAAGTAAATAGATAACCATGGCCAAAGTAAAACATAGGAAAATGGAGTACAAGACTACCACCGTCTATGACACAAATACATGATCAGGAAGTAGCCAAAAAAAGAGTTAGATGATGGCCAAATAGGCTAGGAACAGAAAGGAAGAGAAAATCTCATGATAAGAGAGTACACCCCAAATATCAAACTTTATATTTAGGCCTATGTATACCTTGCATCATCTTGCCAGAAAAAACACAGACATGCCGCGGTCCAAGAACCTCAACGTACATTTCACCCTGCGGCTTCGTCAGGAGGCATGACACTGACACCCATCACACTGACAACAGATATACTGGTACATTTTTTTAAGAAAAAAAAAACATTTCTTAACAAAAAACAGAAAAGCAAGGGATAAAAATAAAACTTAAAATCAGGATAGGGGACCAATGATGGGATGCAGAGTACCAGTGCCTCTTGTAAGGATTGCAGAGTCCCAGAGCTGCTGGCGGGATGGCAAGGGATACAGAGTTCCAGTGCTGCTGACAGGATACAAGGACAGTTTCAGATCGCTGATAGGGTAGAAACAAAAGTTCCAGCATGACTGGCAGGACTCAGAGTTCAGGATTAGAGCAAACACTGGCAAAGTTGACATCAGCACAGTCTGGTCCATAAACAGGTATAATAATCCACACTGAGACAACTGAGGGGAAGCCTTATAAACCGCCCCCAGCAGCTGACTGGCCAGGCCTTGGTTCACTCATCCCCAGCTGATGATCAGCCCTGAACTCTATCAAGCATCACCCCGATTTACTGGGTTGGGTAAAGATACTGAAAGTTGGGTGTGGCTCACAAACCTAGCACCAGAGGGTCATGACAGGTACTAAGAGGCTCCGGTGGTTGTCTGGCAGAGACTGTAGAAAATAGGTCTGGCCTACCCCTGCCTGCGCTTGTCCCACCGAAAGTGAGATGTAGGCCAGGAAACCAACAAAAATGCCTATAATGGGGCTTTTTACATGTCTTGTCCACAAGAAAACTGGTGGATAAGGCATGTTAAATTCCCCCCATTTTACCTGCCTCCTACATCTGGTTCATAGAGAACCGAAAATTAGGACTTTCATTCATTATTTATTCTATGTTGAGGAAAATTTGCTTTTTGTTCATTTTCTTTGTGAAAAAGAACCTGGCACTTTCTTGGTACGTAAATGAGACAAAGCAAAAATCTAATGGCATCTCCAAGTGGGCAACTAGCTACATGAGGTAGGTACCATCTACAGTAGAAACCATCCTGAATTAAGTAGAGTTGAGTGGAGCCAAACTAAACAGAGCTGGTATCATGTACTGGAAAAGGGACTTTTATCAAAAATGACCTCCCACTTTCCCATGATTGACTGATGGTTTCCCCAACTTCATCGAAGTAAATCACAGAATTTTGACATATTGTAAAATATTCACATAAATGTGAAACTCATCGTTCAATAGCACCTCGACAAAAAGAGTCAATATGATTCTCCAGTAATTGAGGTCTTTACAGGCCGCACATCAGATTCTTGTTTTGAACATTTTGTTTTTCTATTATTCAATTTTCTAATTGAGGAAAGTACAAACAACAACATGAACACCCAGCAATTAAAAGGCGCGATGCACAGAACCTTACGTTTCTATTACCATATGCTAATTACAACATGTTAAATGGATAAATCTACACAATTCCATTTTCCATTTTCGCTTGTCTTTTATATACAATTATATCTTCATTCTTTCCTCGGACCAAGTAAACATCAGAATAAACAAATATGCTCAGGGTTTTGCGGCGCTTGTTCTTGTACTGTAATTGGCATAATGGTTGCAGTAAAATTATGCATGTTTAATGCTTGGTTAATGCGTCTGCCATCCGGTTCTATCACAAACAAACTGATACGACAACAAATACAAAATAAACACATAGATCCTGTATCGGGAACAGTCATGCACAGCTTGACACGAATGAAATGAGCTCGGTAATTGTACTAAATTTATCAGATACATCTGTGAAAAACTACACAGAGAATGTATTGCTGTTACAAATGGGGGTTCATCTATGTAAAATGTTGGGGTTTGAGGCACAGGTGCACTACCACTGCTTGCATAATAAAATCATGTGAGCAGACCACCCTGTAGGCCAGTGATGGGGAACCTTTTAGTGACCGAGTGCCCAAATTACAACCGTGTCCCGCTTATTTATTGCAAAGTGCCAACACAGAAATTTAATTTGTGATTTATACGCCCTGCTCTGTCACAGCTTTCATTGATACCAGCACCCTGAGGACACCAATAAAGCAGAAAATAAAAGAAATTTGGATGATCATTGTACCTTCCCTCCAGGGTCCCATAAACAGGAAGAATTGTCAGGGCCGGAGCAGGAGCTACAATGATAATTCAGATCTGTCCACACCTACCCACTCCTCCAGTAGTCCCAGGTAGAGCTGTCACTTTAAGATAGCTCCGTGCACAGCAAGTCCTGGGCTGTCTGGAACTGCAGGAAGATACCTGGAGTCATCTCTGGTGATGGCCTGAGTGCCCACAGAAAGGGATCTGAGTGCCACCTCTGGCACCCGTGCCATAGGTTCGCCAACACTGCTGTAGGCTATTTAATACTGATGCCGGCACATACTTTAGTTAGGCACGGCGATCGTTAGTTTAGCTAAAAAAGCGATTAACTTACATTTGTAAATAGCCCTCCGATGCTACCCTACGTCATCTTCGGAAGGGCGATGGCTTCCGATCTTTAAATATTCATGCCTCCTTCATTGTACCCGTCCTCCTTCAGGTGCACAGAGCCGTGACATCACCAAGCTCTCGCCACCTATCGCCGCGCGAGAGTTAGTATCTGCACATGCACGATTTGAACATGTAAATATTTTATAATTATTTCATGGTGTTAATGTTCTTGTCATTTGTCAAGTTATGGGGACACATGACCAGCGAAAGTTCACCAGAAAATATGGCCAAAGGGAAGATTTAAAAAAAGAGAAGAAATAACTCACTTTTTGTATATAGGCGGTCCTCTACTTAAGGACACCCAACTTACAGACGACCCCTTGTTACAGACCTCTTTGCCCAATGTGACTTGTAATGAAGCTTTCCATATTGTATAATTTAGTCCCGGGCTGCAAAGATAAGTTGTCTGCAATGTAGTTGTATTGATAATCCCTGTTCCCATTACAGCAAAAAAAAATTATCTGGAGCTACAATGACAAAACTTACAGTTCTGATGTAGTTCAGCTTAAGGGACTTCTGTGACTTCTATAATAAACAATTGCCCTGCCACGACCTTGATCTGATAGTCATGAATGCTATCAGAGGCAGTGCAATTTCCCAGACATTTATAATCACATGAAAAGGGCCCCCTTTAGGAATTTTTTAGGCCATAACTGGATATTACTGGGCCCCATCCAAACACCAGGTTCCCATTATATACAGAGATGAGCAGGCCCAACATTTCCATGACCCATATATCAATAGCCCTATCACTGCACATGCCCCTCAGTATATAGAAATCCCCAGCACTGCACATGACCCCTTAGTATATAGATAGCCCCAGCACTACACATTCCCTCTCAGTATATAGCTAATATGCTCCCTCAGTATTGCCCCAGCACATCCCCCCTCCATATATAGATAGCCCCAGCACATGCACCCCCCACTATATACATAGCCCCAGAACATGCGTCCTCAGTATATAGATAGCCCTAACACATGAACCCACAGTATATAGATAGCCCCAGCATGTTCCATCAGTATAAAGAAAGCCCCAGCACTGCACATGTCCCCTTATTACATAGATAGACCTAGAAGATGCCCCTTTAGTATATACATAGCCCTAGCACATGCCTCCTCAGTATATAGATAGCCGCAGCACATACCCCCTCATAGTTCCAGCACAGTAAAAAAGTTTTTAAAAATTCATACTCACCTTTCTGCACTCCTCGCAGCCTCCTACGCAATCCTGCACTCCTCTTCTTTACAGGGCATCAGTGGAGTAAGCACCTGCTGCGACCATGACCTGCAATGGACCTGGGCCCACAGTCTGTGGGTCCTGCCAGAGGTGAAGAGAATCAAAAGGTCTCAAACATACATACAATTGATTACAATATCGGTGCAAGCAGCCAGATGCATATCTATGTGCCATACCCAAGGAACACATACCCACTGGACTCCCTATAACGGCGGCCTTGCACATGACCCTCCATCAGCGGCCATTTTATGGACAGGAATCTCTGGCTGATGAGGTAATAGAATAGGAGGCTTCACTTTACATATCAAAAAAGCAGAGCAGAACTATTAATAGATGTATATTGGTAAATTACCCAATATCCGACCCCCCACACTTACACAAAATATGAGGTAAAGTAGCCAACCCCTTTAAAATCCTGAATTTTGGTGGACACCAGCTGCTATGAGGCCCACAGTGTCAGGGGGCCCCGTCATCCAACCTGACACAATAAAGAATGGAGGATGTGCACCATTAAATCTATATTATACTGCACATGCCCAGCATAATATGTATATAAGGTGGAATATATTAGGTGGAAAGGGGGGCCCCATGCAGTAGCCTTCTCGGGGGCCCTGTCTCTCCTAGTTACGCCAAGTAGTAGCAGAAGGATGTGCATTACCTGCCGGTGATTTGCAGTGTAGACAAGGCCCGGCAGCCGTTATCCTCACAATATAAACATGACGACTCTATAATTTACTGTGGGAATGAGGAATAAATCAGTAATTAATTGCAGCGACTCGGTCCTACTGTTATGTGATAATATTGTTCGGGAGCGCGGCAGCTTGGTTAAGGTTGCAGTGATTTTCATTATGGAAAGATTTATTTTATCTAGAAACACTGACAGTGTTACATTAAAGTAAAATGGACTTTGCCGGGCGACACATTCATCATATGGCGCGGTGTCTGCAGGGAGCGGCGTCATGTTATGGATATGCAACGCCTGATAAACTGCCACAATATTCCTCCAGAAACTTTCCGGGCTGCTTCCCATTTGTGTCACATTTTTTAAAATCTCATTTACATTTTTATAAAGTTTCATCAAAGGGTCAACAGCAAAGAAATGTAACCTCTCAAAGAGAATCTCCAGTTTCAACGGAACGAGGCCGATATAGGAAGGTCGATACAGTGGGGCAGATTTACTTACCCGGTGTGAAATTTAGAATGGTCAAATTTTGTCGGTTATACGTTCATTTAGCCCTAAAATTTACACATTTCCAGAAGATATAAAGAGAAAACTCACCATACAGTCTGTTCTACAATTTCTCTCGAGTACAGAGGCCCCCCACATGTGGCCATTTCTTGTTTTATGGGGTGCAGAAGGGAAGGAGCGCTCTGCAGCTGCCAGGATTTTAGTTTCCTTCTTGGTCCCTTTTGCAGGCTTTTAAATTTTCGCTTTTTCGTTATTGGGGCCATGTGATGGCATTTATTATGCGGGACGAGATGCTTTTTCCACTGTTAACATTTTGGGGTTGGTATCCCCTATTGTGGAAGATTTAGGAACTTTTTTTTGAGGGCAGGAGTAGAAAAGCATCAATTCTGTACTGGATTTTAAACTTTTTTTTTGTGTTCACCGTTTAGCCTAATAATCATGCCATCTTTATTCTATGGGTCGATACGATTACATGGATACCATACATGAACATTTTTTCTTACGTTTTGCATTGCCGTCTTCCAAGTGGCATAATGTTACATTACCTTTTTGGCTAAGGAGGTAGTTGATGGCTTGTTTTTTGCGGGACATGTTGTACTTTGCAGCAGTATCATTCTGGGATTGAATAGGTACAAATCATAATTTTTGGAGGGTTTATAACAGTTTTTTTTTACGGCGTTCATCATGCAGGTTCAATAATGATTTACTTTTATTCTACGGGTTGTTTTCGATGTGGTGATACTATATATGTGGGGTTTGTGTTATGATTTTGACTTTTTTGGGGGGTTATATGTCTCTTTATATGTTTTGGGGCTTATGGGCATTTTTATTGATTTCTTACTTTATTTTTTTATTGAACAACCTTTTTTTAAACTTTTTGACTCTTTCCACACTTTCCATCATCTGATTGCTTGTTCATGATAATACTCTGCAGTACTGATGTATTGCAGGGTATTAGCAGTGTCAGCCTATTCTAGATTAGACATGTTATAGGGTAAGGCAAGGATAGTTTAGGTTATGAAAAGAAACCTACCATAAGATCTACCTTAATAGGTAAACACCAGATGGTAGGTTTCCTTTAAAACCTTTTAGATTTAATCTACCATATGGTAGATTGTGTGTGTCATGTTTGGGGAAAAACCTGCAAAAATTATGATTTTTACCTATTTCAGCCTACAAAAAATGCTATAAAAAGTGAGCAAAAAAGCATATCTACTCCACATACTGGTGCAAAGTACTACATGCCCTGCAAAAAACAAGCCATCAATCAGCTCCACTTGAAGACGGCGATGCAAAAACGGTTTTTATGCCTCCTCTCTCTTTTCTAGGTTGTCAGGAGGTTCAGAATTTTGGGTGCAATTTTTCTCATTTTTATGAAAATCAACAAGACCCTTATTTGGAGGCACCTGCTCAGCTTTAAGTGACTTTGAGAGGCCTAAATAACAGTAAAACCTCATAAATAATGTCGTTCTAGAAACTACACCCCTCAATGAGTGAAAAAAATCAACTTTAAGAAGTGCGCTTATCCTTTAGAGGTTTTACAGGAATTAAAACAAAATGGAGATTTAATTTACAAGTTGTCATTTTTTTTTTAGACAATGCATTAATTTTGGACAAAAATTAAACTGTCACAAAGTATTGAATGACTAAAAACTCCACAAAGTTTGATTTCTGAGTATAAGGATGATCCCTATGTTTAATTAAACTGCTGCATATACGGCCAGGCAAAGAACGGAAAGAGCGACATTCACAGCAGATCTGCATTGTCAGATTTTACAGGTTTATTTTTTGTAGTTAGGACATTAATTTTTTGTGGATGAGAGCCACTTTTCATATACATCATTTATGGGGGGAGGGGGGACCAATAGCTAATAATCAAGTTTTTTAAAACTTTTTCTTGGTGGTAAATCATTAATTCTTGTTTTTCCTTGCCGTTCAACGTACCGAAAAAAATAATGGGGCACATTTACTTACCTGGTCCTGTCGCGATCCCCGATCCGGACTTTCCGATGAGGATGAAGTCCAGCGCGATTCATCAAGATTGTGCGCCCGATATCCTGCATGTGTCGCTTCCCCGCTCAGGTCCGCCGGAGTTCACCTTCTTCTTCCCGGTGCATGTAAGTGCTTGTCTTGCGACACATTTTTAAATTTTAAATCCCATGCGCTGTCCGAATCCATCGGATCGTCTGCCGGACCGCCCCCAATTTGTGTCGCGTGAAAGCCGGTGTCCATGCGCCAAAATCTGATTGCGTGTGACACAATCCCCGATGAGATCCCCAAAAAACGCCGGAAAACCAGACAGAAATGCGGCCGTAAGACCTTAGTAAATGAGCCCCATTGTGTTAACTTTATTCTTTGGGTCATCACGATTATGGCGATACCCCGTTTATATGGCTTTTATATAGTTAACTTGTTTCGTAGAATATAGAAATTTTGAGGGGATGGGATGGGAGTTTAGCAGACTTTTATTCTTTATTAATAATTCTTCTAATTGCATGGTTTTTGACATTTTTTTTACTGTTTTATTAAGTCCCAGAGTGGGACATGAACAAGTGATCATTTGATCACTTGTCCATTGTAATATACTGCAATACTAATGTCCTTCATCGGACCTCAGGGCTGCCATGGCAATGTTCAGCACCTCCGTGCCCTGCACAGAGGGTGCTGATTGTTGCGGTAATGCACTATAGAAGCCACGGTCACTATGACTGGGACATCTATAGGGTTAAACAGGCAGGATCGGGATAGTCACAATCCCGGCTGTTACTGCGGGATCCCAGCTATCCCTAGCATGCTAAATCTGGCGTACGGTCCAACTGAGCACCGGAACATCCCACAAATGTGGTGCAGACACTTCTCAAATATCTGTGCAAGCAGTTTGCACTAGAAAACACCTGCAAAGTCCAACGCAAAACTGCAAACTGGCACAAAGCCCTTAGTAAATGGGCCCCATTAGCTTTCCAAATGCCCACTCTATCAAACTATGACCATAATCGTGTCATGATGTAAATGTCATAATAAAAAGTCAAAAAATTTTTAGCCATTTTTCCACCCATCAAAAAATGAATAAAAAGGTTGTCCAGTTTTGAAAATTGTATTTATAAAGACACATGGTTGTTACACAACAGATGACAGCATGAAATTATAACAGGTATCGAAATATACTGCACAGAATAGGGAATGGAGCCTATAGGAAGTATAATTTGTCCAACAGATAGAAGCCCCCATACAGCTCTGTAAATGGAAACAATACAGAAGACACGGATGTTGGAAGGGAAGTGAAAAATGGAAAGGCGTAAACTGAAAATGAAAGTCTTGATAGTTTAATAAAAACATTACAGGAGGAGGGGGGGGGGGGGTCTTTCTAGATTTTGCCATGAGGCTCCTTGACATCTGCGTTTCCAACTGCTTGGACGGTCAAGCACTTTCACTGGAATAATCCAACTTCTTGGTCTAGGTGCAGACAGATTGACTTTTTCCTGCAGTCACAATTGTGAGGAAAGATGTCAATGTTTTGTCTCAAAATCGTTGCATCTACATATTTGTGCCACATTTCCAGGTTTTAGTTGAAGTTAGCCAACAAACTCCAATTTTTAGGGAACCTGACGTCTAAAACTGGCACATTCAACCTTATTCCACTCCGATTGTGGGTTTGTCGAAAAGTGCAATGCAGCTGCCGCAACTTAACTCTGGTCCCTCCTTCTAGTAAAATCATTCCCCTAACTTTTTACTGCCTTTATCTATGTCGGATCCGCCCACTTGTGCATGTCTCCGCCCATGAAATGTGGCAAGAACTGCAGCTTCCCCCACTGTGCTCACTGCTAAATTCATCATGCAGTGGGAGGGACATCATTCTGGTAAAGACAGGAAGTAGATAAGAAGAGAACTTCCTGTCTGTAGAGGCAAAGATTTGAACAGACACTCAGCTATCAATCAAAAGAAGGAGGCGGGGTTTACGGAAGCCTGGAGCAAACATGACTCTTCTATTCAGAATATGACTCTTCTATACACTTTGACTGCCTCAGTAACACATAATTTTAGGTGATGTGGGGAGAGTTATAATTCGGATGACAGGTCTTCTTTAGGACACCAGATTTAACATATGAATTCAGATTCATAGACAGATAAGTCTAACATTTATAAAATTGGCCTTATGAACAGATATGTCTTCATATGCTAAAGATTTTTGTGCCTCGAGGTAAACTAGTCTGTAAATATTTTCCTGCCTCCCATTTTCTTCAGACTTTTGTAAGTTCTACATAAAATCAAAGCTGAAAACCTATGAAAGAGATCAAAGGGTGTGCCATGGCCTTCACCTTTATCTCTATTATGTATAGGGAAGCCATTTTTGTCGATTATAATAATTATGTCGATAATCTCCATTTTGAAGTAGTCCTGTACTCTAAGTGCTATTCCCAAAAGATTTTATACTTAGCAATATGCTCATGCAAAGTCACCGATTGCTCCTAAACGAATAAATTACCCAATAATATTGAGGGCAGGGAGATGTCAAATCCACTCGTACTGATGCATCTAAATTCATTATCATCAAGACTAAGCACTTAATATGTAATCAAGATGATTATGCTGATCTTATTTATAATATGTTAATGGATTTCTTCCCTAATAATATAAAATATAATTCTACCAGCAAATCAGAATAAAAAAAAAACACCAGAGATTAGATAAACTCCCGCTGGTCACATTCACTTAACAAACAGCAGGGAGAGCTCCGTGTAATGAACATTTTGGTGTGCAGCGTGCTGGATGGCCGTGTTATCACAGCTGGCAGCTGCTATGGTAACAGACTACAAAGTCTCAGTTTGAGAAACAATACTGTTATCTTTATTCTGTTAAACTTTGATGAGTTGGTGGAGTATTTGAACATTTACGTTTTTTTACATGTTTGTTCTTAATTACACCAAGTGCTGGATATTACACCCTCTACAAAGTTGCATAGTTATGGGATATATATGTCTGCAAGGGGCTGTCAGGATTGCCATGGGAAATGCTACATTTTAGCACTTCTGATGAAGCACTTATACATCCCTGGATACAGATGTGAGTGTGTATAAAAGGATAATTCTAGCTATAGCTGGTCATGTGACGTCACACAGGTGCATTGTACATTATATCCCTGGTCATTTCATGTCACACATGGTATGGCTCGCTATATATTACTGGTCAGGTGATGTCACAGAGGTGCACGCACCATTGTATCCTTGATCATGTGAGGTCACACAGGGGCACGGCTCGTTATATTGCACCAAAATACCAGGACAATTCGGCGCAAAACGGAAATATTCGGGAAACCCAACAAAAGTGCGGCGTTCGGTCCATTAGTAAATGAGCCCCATTGTAATAGATGGTGTGTAAAATCCCCATATACCGCAGTACTGTAGTATGGCAGTATATGGTGGGATCAATCAGACAATCTGAATTTGAAGGGATCAGAAAAATAGTATAAATAATTATAAATATATATATATATATATATATATATATATATATATATATATACATATATATATATAGATAACAAAAAAATTGTAGAGCAGCACAGCCATAAAAATAAAGAAAAGCGGGTGCTATCCAGATACTCTTACCCCAAGAGTGTGAATATAAACGAAGGAAAACGGAGAAGAATAATAGGCATGAAAAGTAATGTTATACAAATTATGCATGCAGAAATAAATTAATGGGGATGTCTCATGGATACATCCGTGTCCCTGATACTCTGTCTCTACTGGAGAAGTTTCCACAACTTCCAAACATTGCGGGGGTCATTTACTAAAGGCCCGAATCGCTATTTTCGGCGGGTTTCCCGAAAATTACCGATTTGCACTGAATTGCCCAGGGATTTTGGCACATGCGATTGGATTGTGGCGCATCGGCGCCGGCATTCACGTAACGGAAATTGGGGGGCATGGTCGTCGGATTCGGAAAAACATTGGAATTTTAAAATAAAATGTGTCGCTTGACACGCGCTTACCTGCACCCAAGATAGGACAGTGAACTCCAAAGAACTCCGGCGGACTTCAGCGCAGCAACGACACCTGGTGGACATCTAAGTAACAACAACACAACGGACAGGCACTACCAGTGTGAATCAAATATAGTTAAGTGTCCACGCATCCTTGACCATACATGTAATCAACCAGAAAAAAGAATGGATGCGTATAATGGACTCAAAGTACACAATAAATTTATTTGCATCATAACAAAGACAAGACAAAAAATATATTAAAAACACTTGAAAGGTACATACTTTTGTATGTCCGACTCCCATGGGTCAAAGTATGACCCAGCACTCCCTGGCTCAATCCGCCCACAAATAATTCCCAAATCACAAATATCACAAATGGTAAAGTAAGGCAGAATAAGAATCAACAAAATAATAGGAAATACCAAATGCTGTGAGGCTGTCCTGCTAATACAATACCCTTAAGAATTATCCTCAGAAGACCTAGTGGACTGAATAAGGTGTATGGACGGAGAGCCGGGGAGGCAGAGAACCCCACGCGTATCGTCACCTCAGGGTGACTTCCTCAGGGGTAAGTGATCTAAAGGTGCACAATCTTGTCTATATAAGGGCAAAGTTCCCCTCCCCAATTAGTGTCCAAACAAGTAGGAAGGCCGGATGAATACCTTAAGTCCTGCCTCCAATCGACTCGTGTGTGATCGTGGCCGGCGTGAGCATAGTATTACAGCGCATGCGCGAGTAACGCCGGGTCACATGACCGATCACCTGATAAGGACCAGAGCCGCGCCTCCCAGTCAAGTGCGGCGAGCTAGGAAAAGACTGTCATCTAGTATAGGTATGATATGTGCATGCGCTTAGGACATAGGCAAACCTTATCCCTATACAAAATAACAATAAATTAACTTCAAACCATGATTAATTAAAGTGATGACATGGATGCGAGAAGAATAATAGGCATGAAAAGTAATGTTATACAAATTATGCATGAGGAAATAAATTAATGGGGATGTCTCATGGATACATCCGTGTCCCTGATACTCTGTCTCTACCGGAGAATTTTCCACAACTTCCAAACATTGGGACAGATTTACTTACCTGGCCCATTCTTGATCCAGCGGCGCGTTCTCTGCGGTGGATTTGGGTCTTCCGGTGATTCACTAAGGCAGTTCCTCCGATGTCCACCAGGTGTCGCTGCTGCGCTGAAGTTCCCCGAGGTCCGCCTGAGAACACCATCCGATACTTGGTGAAGGTAAGCGCGTGTCCCTCGACACTTTTTAAAAAAAATGTGGCGGTTTTTCCGAATCCGTCGAGTTTTCGTTCGGCCACGCCCCCGATTTCCGTCGGTGCAAATCGGAAATATTCGTGTAACACGTCGGGAAAACACGAATTGGGCCCTTAGTAAATGACTCCCCTTGTGACTCTACCAACTGGATTAACTACTTACTGCGGTGGGTCAGAATGGGAAGCATGAGTTATTAAAAAGGAACCTGTCACAAGGTTTTTGCCCACTAAACTATTAGCCCATCAGGTCTAGAATTCCCTCTTTTTTTACCTCTCCATCACAGTCAGGCAAATATGGCTCTTCTCTTCCCATTTTTACATGAGTCAAGTTTAGAGGTTGCAGGGGTAGTGTCACTTCCGCATTAGTGTTAAATTTCCATAATTCCTAGAAACAAATTTTGTTTCATATTAAAGATAAGAATCTGATCTTTCACATCACTTCAAGTTTCTAGTTCTTTATCCTACAGAACTGGACTAAAAAGCAGTAAAAAATAGGCAGGAACTGAAGGTTGCATTTCCAACTACGTATTTAGCTGCCAGTAACTCTGGTTCTGAAGATCACATAGTCATCATACTGATGTGTTCTTAAAGATGAGATCGGTATCTTTAACATGACACCAGCAGTAGGTTTCTATGTGCTCTAGAAAAGGATTCATGAAGTGATACTATCCCGACAACCACTAAACTTGACTCATCTCCTGTGAAAACGGGTTTTGAAGAGTCATATTGTCTAAATGTGGGTGATATTTCACATATAAGAGGGAACGCTACAACAAACATTTCACACCCTACCTGAGGGGGCTAGTATTTAAGTGGGCTAAAACCTGATGACAGGTCCTCTTTACAATCGTCTAGAGGGGTTTCTGGAGATTTCTGCCACTAAAAGTTGTGATCAGTGCTAACATTGATTATAGCTGATAACTGCCAATGGTGCGTGGGTACCGGCTCCTCATCAATCAAAGAGATAATGTCGGATATCAATGTAGCTCGGGGTTATACTGTTGTTAGTGCAAAGTGCCAAAAGAAGGTTTTTTTTTCTTTCTGGACAATCATAAAATCCACTTAAAAATTTAAAAAAGAGTTCACAGACAATGGGGCTCATTTACTAAGGGCCTGAATCGCTAATTTCACAAAAATTACCGGTTTGCGCCGCTTTGGCTTGGATTTTTGGCGCACGCGATCAGATTCTGCTGCATCATTGCCGGGTTTCACGCAACGGAAATCTGGGGGTATTTAAAAAAAAAATGTGTCACTTGACACGCACTTGCATGCACCAGGAAGAGGATGGTGAACTCCGGCGGACCTCGATGGACCTCAGCGCAGCAGCGATACCTAGTGGACATCGGGCGCACGACCTTAGTGAATCCCGGCAAGCTCCGAATCAACGTCGGAGAACGCGTCGCGGGATCGCAAATGGACCGGGTAAGTAAATGAGCCCCAACGTGTTTCGCGTTCAGGAACAAGTGCTTTGTCAGGTCTGGATATATCTTGTCAATGATTGCTGCTCCCTGTGATGAAAGACCCTCATGTTAGATTCCTTGTTACACTCTGTAACAGAGAACTGGTCAAATGACTTTAATACACTACTATACTGTAGTATTGCAGTGTATTATATAAGCAATCAGATCCCTCTGGGCTCAAACATCTTAGGGGGTCCAGAAAAAAACAGCAGAGCACCAAAAAAAAATTCACTTAGTAATTATAGCTTCTGGACCCATTGGAGAACATAGATCCCGCAATCTCTAACCAAACAGCTGGTGGCTACTGGCGTTAGGTGTCAGAAATCAATGATCAGATATTTATGGCATATCCTGGGAAACACCATTCTTTATATTCCCTGGACAACCCCTTTAATCTTTGTAGCTATCAATGATCATATAGGATACACTATCACTACAAGGTCTTCTAAGTTATTTGTGAATCATACTATAAAAAGTATCCTCATTGGGAATTTACTGGTTGAAAAGTTATCAAAAAATTGTGTTGTCTTCTTAACAATATGGGAAGCCAGAAATCTAATTATCTCCCCCCTCCCTCTGACTAATGTTCCCTCAGAGCAGCAGAGGAAGGTTCAGCACACAGTGGGAGGAGGAAGTGCTCCTCCCACTGTGAGGAGCACAGATGGGCTCTGGCAACACCCCCAGGGCCCTTCTGGCTCAATACCATAATTTTAAAAGTTGATTTTAGAAGGAAGGAGGCCATGGATATCACATATAAGAAGATTACCACAGTCATGGAGCCTGGATTGATGAATAAGTGTCCCTGGTTTATCATGATGGATTTTGATGGTAGATTTCCTTTAAGTCTTTATGAGAAGACCTATATAATATTTTCATTTTTATTTTTTTGTTTACTTTTTTTGTAGGTAACTAAGAGAAATTCTTCTGGATCTGCAGGTCTTCTAACTTATTAAAGTAGTTTTGATATACAACAAAGAAAAACATATTAAACAAGAACCAAGAAGAAAGAAACATAAACCGCTTGAGGACCTAAGAGGGGTGATGAAAGTTTCCATCCTGGATTTAATTCCTTAATATAAAACAGGAATAGGAAAAAATAAACTTCAAAATGTTTCAAGAAGGATGCTACAGAGCAGATACTTTCATAAACGCATAAATATTTAGTAATGGAAACGAGGAAAAAACAGAAATTACAAAAGTAATCATGGAGCAGTCATGCTCTGCTACCGCACCTTTGATGTTTCCAGACTGTACAGGTTTATGAAGCTCTACCATGTTGTCTTTTTAGAACGACAGCTGTAATTTAAAGGGATACGATGTCTTTAAAGATTCTCATTATGATGTCACCAGAGAAAGAACTATCGGGCTAAAGATTTCACTCCATTTCTAGCAATTTTGTTTGGGCCTTATTACTGTGTTGTTGCTTGCTAGTTGCCTAGTAGTTAAAGTGGCATTCCCACACAGACTAATACACTGACACAGACACACACTGACTGACAGTGTGTCATTGTGTCTCATATGCATCTCATGGATATCATTATCTTATCTCTCATCTGTCTCATCTCTCTTTCTATATGTCAGATACTAAAACAATGTTAAAAAGGTAAATGAAAGTGTATATAAACCCTGCACCCTGATAATCTAAGCACATTGTCAGCACACAACATCTCATAGCACAGAGGGATCATAAAGGGTCTGCTTAGAGAGTCCCCGCTCACACTCTGAAATATTACACTGACCATCACTAGGACCTAAAACAGCAATAAAACTGAGTAAAATTGGAATTTAAAGGGTTAACAAATGTTCTTTATAGTGTAAACATCACTAGAGGATTTAAATTTTAGAATTTTCTTTCATGAGAAAACTCCTTTAAAGGACATCTACCACCAGGTTGAAGGATTGCAAACCAAGCACACGAACATACTGGGGTGTGCCCCCTCTGGTAGTATCTGTTCTTCTTTTTACTTATTATGCCCTGGTTTAAAAAAAAAAGTTTTAAATACTATGCAAATGAGCCTGATGGGCTCCAGGATACATAGCTGTTAATGCAGCCTGGAGCCCCTCAGGTTCATTTGCATTATTTGTATAGCTTTTTTCTTAAAACCAAGGGCTAAAACAAGAAGCTAAAGAATATCTCCAACACAGTACCCAATAGTCAGGATGCCCCCCAAATAATACCCAATAGTCAGAGTGCCCCCACACAGGGCCCAACAGTCAGAGTGCCCACAATCTGAATCCAGGCTCCCACGTACACAGCCAAGTGTCCCCCACACAATAGCCAGAGTACCCCACTGGACACTAGCCAGTAGCCCCTGCCCTGATGTGAATACCACTGTGGAAAACAAAAACATTTACTCACCTTTATAAAAATGTGTACCATGCACTACTTACTGTTTTTACTTAACATTTGTTTATTGCTTAAAATAGCACTAACAATCACTAACAATTGTTGTGCATAAAATGAACCATAAAATTCAACATAAAATCATATTGTTATATATAATTTAATATCACCATAGAGAGTATTGGGTAAGTAATATGAAATCTTGCTTTGTATTTTTATAGTATTGGAGTCAAATGGCACCTTTGGCAGGGTGCCTGGTTGTAACCTGAACTGCTACAGAAATTACAAAAGTAATCATGGAGCAGTCATGCTCTGCTACCGCACCTTTGATGTTTCCAGACTGTACAGGTTTATGAAGCTCTACCATGTTGTCTTTGTAGAACGACAACTGAAATTTAAAGGGATACGATGTCTTCAAAGATTCTCATTATGATGTCACCAGAGAAAGAACTATCGGGCTAAAGATTTCACTCCATTTCTAGCAATTTTGTTTGGGCCTTGTTACTGTGTTGTTGCTTGCTAGTTGCCTGGTAGTTAAAGTGGCATTCCCACACAGACTAATACACTGACACAGACACACACTGACTGACAGTGTGTCATTGTGTCTCATATGCATCTCATGGATATCATTATCTTATCTCTCATCTGTCTCATCTCTCTTTCTATATGTCAGATACTAAAACAATGTTAAAAAGGTAAATGAAAGTGTATATAAACCCTGCACCCTGATAATCTAAGCACATTGTCAGCACACAACATCTCATAGCACAGAGGGATCATAAAGGGTCTGCTTAGAGAGTCCCCGCTCACACTCTGAAATATTACACTGACCATCACTAGGACCTAAAACAGCAATAAAACTGAGTAAAATTGGAATTTAAAGGGTTAACAAATGTTCTTTATAGTGTAAACATCACTAGAGGATTTAAATTTTAGAATTTTCTTTCATGAGAAAACTCCTTTAAAGGACATCTACCACCAGGTTGAAGGATTGCAAACCAAGCACACGAACATACTGGGGTGTGCCCCCTCTGGTAGTATCTGTTCTTCTTTTTACTTCTTATGCCCTGGTTTAAAAAAAAAAGTTTTAAATACTATGCAAATGAGCCTGATGGGCTCCAGGATACATAGCTGTTAATGCAGCCTGGAGCCCCTGAGGATCATTTGCATTATTTGTATAGCTTTTTTTCTTAAAACCAAGGGCTAAAACAAGAAGCTAAAGAATAGCTCCAACACAGTACCCAATAGTCAGGGTGCCCCCCAAATAATACCCAATAGTCAGAGTGCCCCCACACAGGGCCCAACAGTCAGAGTGCCCACAATCTGAATCCAGACTCCCACGTACACAGCCAAGTGTCCCCCACACAATAGCCTGAGTACCCCACTGGACACTAGCCAGTAGCCCCTGCCCTGATGTGAATACCACTGTGGAAAACAAAAACATTTACTCACCTTTATAAAAATGTGTACCATACACTAACAATTGTTGTGCATATCATAAAATGAACCATAAAATTCAACATAAAATCATATTGTTATATATAATTTAATATCACCATAGAGAGTATTGGGTAAGTAATATGAAATCTTGCTTTGTATTTTTATAGTATTGGAGTCAAATGGCACCTTTGGCAGGGTGCCTGGTTGTAACCTGAACTGCTACTAGTGATATATATCACAGTGCGTGACCACTAGATAGCGCAGTACAACAGTTGGTGACACCAAATAAAACCAAATAGATAAAACTGTGCATGCACAAAAGAAAAATAGTCACTGAATAACTGAGATCCAGACCAGGATATGGGACATGTTACTACAGAACTTACAAACGTTGGTAAATAATATATTTGCTATCTCTCTGTACACACTGGCTCTAAAGCTTATCATATCCTCTGCCAGCTTCAGTGCCAGAAGATACAACCACCACACACAGGAATAAGGTAGAAGTCTGCTGTAGCTGTGGGGGAGCAGGGAAAGGTAAGTATTATAGTTCTCTGCCCCTATGCTGTGCGAATCGGGAGCCAGAGCTGCGCCACATAACGCAAGACCAGGGGTTACATTTGGCCAGTGGGCCGTGTGTTTGTCAAAGGTACTTTAATGGCTTCCAATCAACTGATTCCTATAGACTTGCCATTTTTTATCCAGAACTCATTATCACCGAGGTGCTGTTGAGCTTAGCAACCAACGTGCTTAATAGTCTCTATACTGTCAGGTGGGTGGTCCTGGACCAGAATAGACTGCCAAGCTCTGCCCACAATAGTCTCATTAACATACTAGGTGCTAAAATGGATTGCTCTAGTCTAGAAAATGCTGCACCAGATTTACTAGTGCAAAACATCAAAAGGTTCACAATGGTGGAGGGAGGTAAAAGGTCTTCCTTAAATTTTAAGCTAAATATTTACCATACTATGTATGATTTTAAAAAATAACAATAATCACTTCACTTCCACTGATTGGTTTGCAATGTCTGTTTTTCCTGTGTGAAACACAATTTTGCAGACTACTCTGTGAGTAGGTACTAGATGTCGGTTATTGCTCACTCCTCAGAAAGGGGTTGTCTTCCCTGAAATGCAGTGTATTGCAGTAGTTTAGTATGTGCAGAATCTATATAATGGTCATTAGAGTAATTAAATACTATGAGAAGCCTTCATACAGTGGGTGGGAATAGTACATGCTAGCTGCTCCCTCTTTTTTTTCCCTAGTTTTTTTCTACGTTATCTTCTACACTATGTCTACACTGTGTCTATCAAAGATTTTTTTTATCTTTTTGTGTCCCATGTCTACATTTCCATATAGTTCAGAGACACAGGGTGACTGCAAACAAATTCCTCGAAAAGAGTACGGGTTAAAGCAAACAGGTCACCAGAGGATTATTTTTATCAGGGGACGGGTTGTTATAGATAAAAAGTACTGTATGTGGCAAATATGTTTTTTTTAATGTCTGCGCCGTATGGTGCTTGAAATAAAGTATATGAAACTTTACCTTGCTCACTGCCAGATGCCTCAGCTGAGTCCCAAAGAGGAAAATTGCAATTGACAACTTCTTTCTGCTCTATAATATTTTCACTGCTCTCCTGGTCACTTCTGGTCACTCCAACTCCAGTTGACATGTCAGCTTACTGCAGAAAATATCTCCCTCCTGCAACTCAGTGTAAAGAGAGGATGTGGAAGGGGGAAGGGAAAGGGGCAGGTGCCAGGAGTGACCAGGAGAGCAGTGAATATATTATAGAGCAGACAGAAATTGTAATTTTCTTTTCTGGGACTCAGTTGAGGCATCTGGCAGGGAGCGAGTCATTTTTTACAGACATATTTGCCATATACAGTACTTTGACTATAGCAATAACCCTCTGGTGACAGGTTCCCTTTAATTAAACAATTTCCTAGAGGATCAATAAAGTCGTATTGTACTGTAAAATCTGTAGGTCTTATGGATTATATCTCTCATTTGGATATTTTAAATTAGGGATATTATTTGTTCTCTATGTACAATATTTTTATAAATAAAACATATTGTCAAATTATTTGATTTATTTAGTATTTTCGTATGGGACGCACATACACTTTTTGTCGCAGCTTTTCATAAGCCATTCAGCAGGTCGTCCTAAAACTGTAAAAATCTGTACTTTCCATTTCTCCGCCAGACTACTTCTGTTTCTGCAAGATCAACATTTCAATAGCAAAAGTAGAGTCACAAACATTTTGTATCTGTCTGGAAAATTGGAGTTTATTATTTTTATATTACATTTGTGTTTCTTAGCATCGCACTAGATTTTAGCTGCTGTTCAGAAATGGACCAGAACTGTAACTAACCAAAAGCGGCTATTTATATACAGGACGTTCTTCGAGGAAAGTGCTGACGGCTTCAACCTTACAGGTTTTCTGAAGTTTGAAAAAAATCTTCAGATTTTTATAAGAAGGATTTGGGACACAGTAACATAAGTTTGACTTTCTCTTGAGATCATTGGATAATTATAGGAAAAATCACAATTCCAATTTACATAGAATTCATGTAACAATTTCTTAAAATAAAATCTTCACCTATTTATTGATCAGATTAACAGATTCTGGTCACCAGATTTCTTCACCTGTCAAATGTTGTAGACATCAAATCAATGCATCTCAAAAACCTATTGACTAAAATATAAGCCTAGGGTGGAAACTGCATTGTTGGCAGCCCATGCCCCCCCCCTGTATATAGCCAGACAGCCCCCATATATAACCAGCAAGCCTTCCCCCAGTATATAGCAAGCCAGTCCCCAGTATATATCCAGCCCATGCCCCTCAGTATATAGCCAACCAGCCTCTAGTATATAGCCAGCCCCCTTGCCACCAGTATATAGCCAGCTTCTGCCCACTGTATATAGCCAGCCTGCCTCTAGTATATAACCAGCCATCCCCGTGTAGATAGAAAGCCCCCAATAAGGCACTTAAAAATAAAAGTCAATAATCCCCCCCACAGGTTCTCTTCGGACTTCCTCTTCTTACTTCCCTCAGTTGCAGGTCCATACACGCTGGTGGCGCACAGACTATGATGTCAGCCACTTTCTGACACCATAGTTTATGCACTGACAACAACAGGTCCAGCGTTGGCCATGGATACACTATGGTGTCAGCGGCTGACCTTATAGGGTGCCAAGATTCTTTTATGTGTGTATTGCACATTCATGGACCGACCTATATATGTCCAAAAAATGTATATATAAAAAAGTTTATGTGATCGGAGCTCCAAATTCGGTTTCTAATTTTCTTCTTTTCAGTATAGTTTACTTAAAATAATAGTCCAAATTTGTTTGAGGTTTTCCACACTCCAAAAATCTTCCTCAAGAATAAGTCCCCATTCAGACACAGAACACCGGTACTATTCTTCCACCAAATTCACCAGTATTCACACTGGATTGCTAGATAGAGGGAATGTGTGCATCTGGTTACTGTACATTACAACTGTGTCCTGAAAGTAACTCTTAATATATATGTGTAGTTTCAGTTATCTAGTCAAGGAGGTGGGAGAGTTATTTGATCCAGTCAAGCGCCCCCACCTCCACACAGATTGGGAGGATTGGGCCCCCAGCACTCTAGCCTTAAGTCACTATACTCCAGTTGAAAACTCTTGTACCTGTTATGTTACTGATGGCCTATGAATAAAGGGTTGACTCCACAGGTGCACCGCACATGTGCCAGTAATGTGCATGACACCATTGAGAGCTAGTGTGCACATAGTGGTGCGCCACACATATTACATGTGCATGTGCTGTGACCTGTGGATCTGGCCATGGAATTGCAGGCTGGTGCTTAAATAACAGTTAGCAGTTTTAAATTGGAGTGATATATAACTAATGGCAGTGTGTCATATGGAGGGGCAGAGGTCCTAGACTGACTGGATCCAAGAGCTCTCCCACCTACTCGATTAAATGAAACTGAATTTGGGGACACCTGTACAGCCTTCCATAAGTTACCATCTGGGGTTTATTTTATTGGTTGGAAGTCACAGGTTCCCTTTAACTATTTGTATCTCTGCCATATTATCTGTCTCTGGCTCCCAAACAATAAAGTTTCTCTCCATTGACTGCATAAATAGCCTGGTATATAAATAACAATGACCTCAGTCTTTTGCCTAAAAAATAGCCCTTTAATTGCCAAATTGGATCCAGTCTCCTTCACAGCAGCTGGTTATTAGAAGTAACAGTATGCTGTATTTATACTTTATGAAGCCCAACAATCAAAGCAATAACATTATAATGTAGAACATATGGATAATAATACAATGTATTCATATTTCACCAAATAGTAGAATGAGCAAAATCAAACGGTAATGCACTAATAATTTTATATCATTAGCACAGCCGGATTCCGGGTCCTTAAACTGGCCACTCTACTTATTACCTATTGAGTTATTATTATATTGTTTGCCGACTGACAGAAAGGTTCAGTGGACCCCGGATTGTACAGTATTTTCAGAATCTATGACGCAAAGTCAATTTTTTACAAAACAAATATGCAAAATAACTAAAGGTTTTTTTACTGACTCCTACAGTGGACCAATCGGTCCCTTGCACACAAGCGTTTTTCTTGTACGTGTGCTGTCGGACATGACTCGTTGACGGTCTGTTGTCAGATGTAAACGTCAGATGCCTTTTGTTGTTTGTTGACAGAATCCTACAGAAGGAAATCTCAGCATGTACTACTCTTATCCGAGTTGTGTGTGAAACTTGACCATAGAGCTCACCGGGGGCCATTTTTGAGAACTTTATGCCATTTTTCTGCTGTAAAAGCCCTGAAATCATCACAATTTCTAGGGCTTCACCATAAATTGCAATTATTTCTCTCCTTCCGCTACCACCATGCCAAGTGGGTATGGAGCAGTGAAGGGGTCATGTGTGTGCACTTGTCTGTGTAGCCTGGACGGGCACATGGACTTCTAGCTCTCAATCGTCCCTGGCATATGAGCAGTGCTCCTATAGACCAGGTCAGGAACGGACCAGGCAGGGCAAACAAGATCACCGTGCATGCGTGGAAATTTCAAACTGGATGGGATGTGGAGCTGGGGGCAGGGCCAAGGGGCATGCAGAGCGATGGTTCTACCAAGGCGTAGAGGATGTAAGGAGGAGAGGGAGCTTGATTGGATCCAAGAGCTCTCCCACCTCCTTATCTGGATCTCCAAAAATAAATAGAACAAATAAAAGTTATCCATATGGGAGACACACTTGAACCATAGATATACAAATACATGTGCCAAACAGCTATGTTTCGGGTACTATGGCCTGGAGCCTGAGAAAGGTTCCAGGCCATAGGAGCCAAAACATAGTTTTTTCACACATATTTTGGAGTGCTGCCTTTTTTCGTATTATATATATATATATATATATATATATATATATATATATATAAAAAAAAAAATACAACTGTGTAATTATATATACAGGCAGTCCCCGGTTTACGTACAAGATAGGTTCTGTAGGTTTGTTCTTAAGTTTAATTTGTATGTAAGTCGGAACTGTATACTTTATAATTGTATTATAATTTTTTTGGTCTCTGTGACAATTCGATTTTAAAAATGTTGGATTGTCATAGGAAGCAGGATTAACACTAAAGCTTCATTACAGACGCCTTTAATTACTGTTATAGCCCAAGGCTAAAGTACAGTAAATTACCAACATCCAGAGGTCCATTTGTAACTAGGGATTGTCTGTAAGTCGGGTGTTCTTAAGTAAAGGACTGTATATTAATTAACCTTTATTAAAAATTCAGACAAATTGGGGCTCATTTACTAAGGGTCCAACGGACGTATTATCATCGGGTTTGCCCGACTTAATTGAATCTGCCCCAATTATTGTTGCTGATAACTAGTCGTGGTCTCCTTCCTTCAGTGAAAAAACTTCCTTATTAAAAAAAGAAAAGAAATGAGTGTGTTTCTTAGTAACAGCAGAACAGCCATCAAAACCTTCAGTGGTTGAAGTGAGCTGCGAGAGCCGGCATTGCATGTCATTTCCCGCACTTGATTAATAGAACCTGATTAAATCTCCTTTTCCACATTTTCCATCCTGGAGATGATTTTCTTTCTTATTTTTTATGCTAATATCCACTTACTTCTCTCTGTTCTCTTTTGTGTTGTAGGACTCCTTGTGGGCTTTTTGGAGAATGCCGTCAAACCTCACAAATAACATAGAGAAGATTTTGCTGATTATACAGAATTGTAAACGCTGAGGCCGAGAATATTCAAGATCTAAATAGCCTCTAAAAATATACTCATTTTTCTTTAAAAGTTTTTTATGCAATTTTCTTTTGAAAATGAAGATGAGATGAATATTTTAGACAATATGGCTTTTTTACCGTAATATTCGAGAATTTGTCTATATTTGTACTGCTGCTCTGTATATTAGTAATATCACTATGTATATATCATCATTAACAGCATTATTATCTCATTATTTTTATTGTTTCATAAATATATTATTATCTCATTGTAAATTATGAATAATAAGAAGCAGAAAAATGTTCAGTAATATAAAAAATGGATGATAAATTAATTTTAGTGCATCTTTAAAGTGAAACTGTAACTCCTGATGTGGGTGGGCAATTCCAGGTTGTGACATCACCTCCGGGCAATGAAGCCAAAACAGGACAGCATGATTTTAATAGGCCGATCTGAAGCATGTGACTCATCACATGATTGTGACATCACTACAGGTCCTACAGCCACTCTAAACAAGCCTTCTGTCTAGTAATGGGAATTCCTGCTCTTCTTAGTGAGCTGGCTCATTAGGCTCAGCTCACTAAGAAGAGCCGGGTCTTCTGGCTCCTAAACGGCTCCCTATTAAAAAATTATAGGGAACCACAGGCCAGTCAGTCACTGGACACCACACCACTTTTAACCCGATTTTATCAGGTTAAAGGGGGCATGGTTAGCTGGTTAGAGGAGGGGTTAAGTGAACCATCGGCTCACTGACAGGAGCCGGCTCAGGTCGTTCATGAACAAGAGCCGTCTCTTTGTGCCGGCTCGTTTGCGAACGACCAATCACTACTTCTGTCGTCTCCAGCTGTATCATACAATTTCCCATGGCAACTAGAAAGCATGGCCCTGGGGAGCAAGGTAAAACCTCTGCTAGCTGCTAAACAGCTGCATATAGCTAATTATTGTAAATGAGAAAATTGCATATTTTTGCTTAGTACAGAGTTAGGCCACAGTTTTTGTACTTTACAGTTGTTCTACTAATCAATATTTTAGTTTTTTATAAAATTTTGAATTTTTTCTGTGTCATCTTTTAAAACTTTCAAACAGGTTTTATTGCAAGTTATAACGTTTAAAAATGTAATCATACTATGCTAACCAGAAGTAAATGTTCATAAGAAAAATATTTGAATTTAAAGCACAATCTATGGATAGGCATGAAGCAAGTACACAATCCAAAGGTACTCATGTGTACAAGAAGAAGAGGTAGCAGCCCTCAAATGGGGGAAGCTTGCAGAGAGGACAGATAATGATGAACTGCAGCTCATAGGACACCAAAACCACTCATTGGGTCAAGGTTTGTTTCCATGTTGGATCCATGGAGCCCATGTGGCATTTAAAGGGGAATCTTATCATTCACCATTCTCAAAGACAATTTTACTTTGGAAGACTTAAAGATGGTTTGTGGCGTCTTTCAATGTCGAGCAATCGTAATCTTAGCAGCAAAACAAATTATACGTAATGAGCCATCTAATGGACTTGGGGGGCCTGGAATAAGAAGAGATTTACTTAAGTTTAGTAAGAGAAAAGATAAAATGATAAACCCTGGTCTAGAACCTCCTTACCCACACACAATGTGTGCATAATGGAGTCTTGTCGAAAGCATCCCTTAAATCACTTAGGGGAAGTGAGTGGGTACATTTTGTGTAGGTGCGGGGGTATAAGATATTAGTGCATAAGAGATTTATATCCAGCTTCAACCAAAGAGACATTGAAAGAAACTTTATCGAAATGGGAAAAGATTCCAGGCCAAGTTTTAGAATTTATTTTCCTATGTCCGACTCCCAGCTGACATATAGGAAAGAGAAGATGTGGAGGAGGACAGGGACAAATAAAAACCAGATATTGTACAACGCGACTTGGGGGACTGTGAGCAAGCAAAATTCATGGCCGAAGGGGTAGGAAACAATTCGGAAGAACCTCAATGGTACTGGAGAAAATGGAAAAGTGGAAAAGTGGAAAAGTTTGTCTGAAGGCGATTTATAATCTACAATAAAATAGTCCCATGACTTTACACAGGATTGATGCAAAAAGGTGGCAATCCTGAAAAAAGTCGTTGTTGGTCCACCAGGAGAATGTCCTTATCTCCAGACCTTCGAGGGAACAAGGGATAGACCAGTTGTCCCATACAAACCCACATTGGATCTCTTGGCTCCGCATGAAAGGGAAGTATTCAAACATAGAACCCATAAACCCCCCAAATTCTCTGGAGTCTATATCATTTTTTAAAACTCGGATAGATAGGTAAAAGTTTAGTAAAAGTTTGATGAGCTGTTCAGGTTTTATGTGTAACAATGAAGCATTTATTTGTAAAATTTTCTCAATAAACACTTAATTGTTATACCTAAAAACGGATGTTGCAGCTCTGAAATATTTTATTTGTGTCATTATTTGGCGCTACTTTTGACCATACAGTATCTCCTCAATAAAAAATATATAAAATTATATACTGTAAGTGTAAAAAAGTAAGGCAACAATTTGCTTGGTAATTGTCAAATGGCTACTCTGGATGTGAATAAAGCAATACAGTATTTTATTTTTGCTTGCTAATATACATCAATAAATTTGGTTACTGGGATGTTTCTATTTTTGTTTTTACCTATTTGATTCTTTTTTAATAAGATAAGTAGATATGGAAAGTTTGCCATATTAAATGATAAAATTTTTTCAATCTTTTTTCAAATTTGGATTTATACCAAATCCTGCAAAAAATTGAATGTATATGGAGGTAAACAAAGGACCCTATAGACTTCTATGCTGTTGCTTTTTCAAGATAACAGGGCTTGTCAGGGCTACAAAGCAAAAAGAAATCTTAATCAAACTCCTCTCGTGCCTCTGTCCTGACCGATGCCGAGTACCTGGCACAGCATCAGTTTCAATGTGTAGCGCTGCAGTGGTAGGAATGGAAGCATTGGCCTCTGTAAACAAACAGCAGCCGGCAGGGACAGGGGGCACAGTGGATGCATGGGAGTACAGAGAGAGGTGAGTATAAGATTTTTATTGTAATCCTAGAACATCCCCAAGCCTTATATAAAAACATTTTAAAAGCCCAAACACCCTCTTTAAGTCCTTATGATGGTGTTTAATCTTACAAGACACATTTGTGGGTGAGCACTGCTATGGAAAAAATCAGGAGGCTTCACTTATATCCTAAACTAAATATTGAAAAAAATACAAGCACACATATATAAAAACACATATATAAAAATACAACATGCAGGAACTTTATTAAAAACATTAAGTATTCATAAAATATTAAAATACAGGTGGTCCACGGCTTATTAACACCCAACTTACAGATGACCCTTAGTTACAGGTGGACCTCTCTGCCCGATGTGACCTCTGGTGAAGGTCTCTGGATGCTTTACTTTAGTCCCAGACTGCAATGCTTCGGACTGCAAAATAAAATAAATGTGTACTTACATTCTCCGGTGATCCTGGTCATAGATTCTGTCGGGGACAGGCACACTCGGCTCCGACAACTTCCACCTGTCCCAGTGCCGGATACATAAAGACCGACAACGGTGCTGAAGATTGGGAGCACCAGAGAAGGTAAGTACATATTTAGTTTTTTTTTACAGCTAGGCCACCTCTACATTTTTTTATGACATCGGACAACCCCTTTAAAGGGGTATTTCCATTAGGGTATTCACATTTAATTTAATTTATTTGCCATATAAATATTAATTTCTTCAACTGGATGGTAGCGAAAAATGTACCTGTGTAAAGATAATTTCCTTTTCACATATGGTACTAGAATCAAGCTTCTTGGGTAATGGAGGATGCTTCGCTTCTAGTAGCTCTCAATCTGCAGTATGGAGGACTTTGAAAGGTCCTGAGAGGGTTCTCGTATTGGAACTTGTGTTGAGAACAGGAAGTATGAAGATTTCATTGGTGAAGGTCCTTCCCAGTCTAAAATTTTGTGGGTCCTTTGGCCGGCCATGGGCCCTTTAGAAGGCTTGGGCCCTGGGCTACCACCCAAACTGCCCATGTTATAATCCACCACTGATGACCACACCCATACTTTGGCAGCGGTGGTTACAAATCCACTATTGATCCCTGCCTGCCCACCTTGATTTATTGCTCATAACTACATAAAAAATATGCAGATAAGTAAAAATAAATAAGTTGACAATGTCCCCTATGTATATTGGGGCAAACAAACAAATGACACCATCAGGAATGGATTTTTAGTGTTCGATGGACAGTTATCCTGGGCTTGCTAAAATGTGTCCTTAGTGTGATTTTTATGCATTACTATGTAAGAAGCTTAATATAACTATTATAGCAAATTAAAATTGCATTGGCGGAAGAATAGAAAATTGGAAGAAAAAATTTTTATACAGACATAAAAAAAAACCTCTCTGTACAGGATAATGCAAAACTGAAGAATAACTACATAAAGCCTAATAATAGCAGATACAAAGCTTCAACGGTATAGACTTAACAGCTGAAACATTCCGGAGTTGCGGATGGGAGTCATTGGTAAGGGATAATGAAAGGCATATGTCCTTGGGCAGATTAAAGGAAACAAATAGGAAGATAAGTAGAGACAAGAGAAGAGAGATAGGTAGGTGCAGCATTGATGAGGGCTTTGAAGGTTAGAATTAGAAATTCAAATTGAATCGCGTAGGGAACAGGCACACGCCGCCACCGTCGGAAAGAGTCACATTTGTAAAACAATTAAAATAAAAAACCTTTGGAGTGAGTCTGTTTACTGATAGGTACCATGCACTGGAAATCAAAGGGTTAAAATATATCGAAGGGATTGTGATTATATGTTATCACTAATATATCACTAATCCAGAGAATCAAACAAAAAATAGGCAGCACTTCAACTTTAGAAAAGTGAAAACATATAGGGGCACATTTACTTACCCGGTCCGGATGAGATCCCAAAAGTGCATTGTCCAATGACAATTCACTGTGCAGCAATTCAAGAAGATTGCGCTTCCGATTTGCTGAACGGGTCGCTTCCCTGATCAGGTCCGCCGGAGTTCACCATCTTCCTCCTGGAGTATGTAGGTTCCTGGCTTGCAACACAATTTTTAAGTTAAATCCTGTGGTCTGTCCGTATCCGTCGGATCGTCCGGCCCAGATTTGGGTCGCATGAAAACTGACACAATCCGATCACGTGCAACCCAATTGCTTATTAAATCACTGTCCCAGCGGCGTGATGCCCGTAAACATCGGAAAACCCAACAGAAATGTGCCGGCGGGACCCTTAGTAAAGGACCCATAGTTTTATCACCCATAGTTAAGCAATACAACCTTTCTCATGGGATAGCATCCATCATTCCTACAGATGTGCTGTTTTTTTTCTAATTTTTGTAATCAAAAGAATGGAGAACCCAGAATCCCGTATATGGTGCTGTGGTTTGCTCGAATGATGACTGCTCCATTTACTCTACGGGGAATACAGAGGAAGTTGAGTTCAGAGTTCCATCAGTCCTATATAAGTGAATGGGAGTCGTAGTTATGGCTTCTGGCAACTACAAAGAACTAATTTCACCTGTGTGCTCTCTGTTTGTGATGGACCTAACAGATAATTGACAACCATTGTCAGCCTCCAAACATCAGATGTCCTTTCTTACAGATAGGCCAAAAATAGTAATTCTTAAAAATCTCTCTCACAACTGTATAATGACTAGTGACTGACTGTACTGATCACTAACTAGGTATGAAACAGCCACTGATCAGAAGGTTGTAAGTCCCCCATGGGAATAGAATGGTAGTTTGCTTTAGTATCGATTCCCTTCTATAGGACCAACAGAGAAACTTTTCATAGAGTTTTCATAGCAAATTTAATATCCCCAGTGTGTACCTAATTCATAACAATTTGGAGGCCTCATCATAAATTAAGAGCACAGCCTTGCTTTACACTTTATATTACAGTTTCACAATAATAGTTCATGAATTTGGTGGAGGCCAATGGCCCTGTCTCTTCTGGCTCCTTTGCGGGAAGTGGTAAGGACAGGAAAAAAAACGAAATTTGCACAAGAAAATTTGATGGCCAATTGATGAACTACTCAGCCATTACAATACAGGGGATCTGTGCAAGAGCCAGGTGTCACTCTACCACAATTAACTATTAGTGGATTGACCTTGGATGGCCCATCAATAGTCAACCCTGGGTATAAGGCCACATGAAAATGAACATGTGCACTTTGTGGGCTATAAACAAGGGAAGTGAACCCTTATTTGTGGCCCATTTGATATTAGCAGGTCAATGCAGCTGCAAAGACGGACAGGAATAAGACCTGCTCTATAACTTGGCCCAACCACAGCCCGATGCATGAACCGGCTATGGGCATGTGCCTACGGCTCCATTACACAGTTATTTCCATGAGACCTTCCCATTTACCTTCTTCATGGAATGTGTTCCTTCAAAGCTTGATATTATCCAATCATAAAACGGTTTAGATATAAAAAATATATCTCAAAGGTTGTATTAAATTACAGTAAAATACCATGACAAGAAAGCAGCAAAAATAATTACAAACATTAAAAGTGTCGTAAATTTGGCACCTAAGAATCCAGGCACAGTAAATGGGGATTATCTCTGTACAAGATGTTTCCCATAATTATCATATAAATAGGATGCCTGTATAGCTGCCTTAGTATAGAATGGAGAAAGCTCCATCAGACTCTGTATACATGTATTCCCTCTAGGGAAACATTCCTCCATACAAGATCCCTCTTCCGATTGAGGATTACCTTTGTACAGTCACAGTATTTTCTATGATTATCTCTTTAATAGGTATGCAAATAGCCACAATGACCTGTAAGAAAGTTTATAAAGAGTTTTGGCAATATTTGACCTTATTTTAGAACTGCAAGTGTTGTATTTGGACTTTGTTTGGGTATTTATAGAACTGTCTAGACACAGAGGGTCTCAAACTTGTGCTGTCTACTATCTAGGCCAAGCAAAGGTAGACTATAAAGTTGTTATATCTTCCAGGCAAACCATGGAGGCTGATGATGGATTTCTATTTGTTCTCCCCCTACAACTTGCTGCCTCAGTTTTCAGCTCTAGGACGTACTATTACATCAAGAGGAGCAGATCGCACTCCATGAATTATTGTACGTCATCGACCCAATGATGAGTCAGCTCCTCATTGGACCCAATTGGGAAACAAGGGTAGTCAGCAGTAATTTACACCTGACATCCCAGTGTAAAACCCACGGTGAGAGCAGGAGTATTCCCTGCTCTGACTGCGCTTGGTTCCCTGGTCCACTGACTTACAGATCCTGCCCTACAACTGTACAATAAATAGTTTTTTATATGGGGCTCGGATGTATAGTGCCACATCTTCCACAGAATTCAGGGGGTTGTGAGCATAAATCTTTGTTCTGCACCCAAAAACGCGTCTTACTACTTTTATATGTTATTATGTTTTCATTTGTTTTTAGTGATATTTTATCACCAATTTTTAAAGAAATAATAAAAGGAGTAAATACCACGGTTGGCCACCAAACTGAGATTTTTTTCCTGATGAGCTACACGGTCACAAGACCTGAATACATAATACCCACTTGATTTTATGACAGTGGGAACACCGAGGGCTTCCCCCGTGGACTGACTATTGAGCCGAAAAAGTTGGTTGTGACTATAATACAACCTGAGAAGGTGAGAAGATAAAAATTTCATTGACAAAAACCCAACAACTCAGAAATGTTTGTGCTTTCCGTTTCTGTCTCCTTTACTTCCATAATCCATACAATGAAATAGTACAAGCTATCCCAGAAAAATATCATTCCTTCAATGCTCAGACATGAATTATGTTATCTAGAAAATGTGGCAGAGTTCTGAAATCATCTGTGCCAAAACAATGTACATGTATTATACCACATTTGGTAATTTTAGAAACACTAATAGAAACCCTTTGTGGCTTCTCAGTTAAGAGACATGGAATAGCAGAAACAGGGTGTTGCTTAAAGGGGTTTACCAGGAGCTATTATTTATGGCCTATGCTAGTCAAACCCAATCCCCATGTTTCCAGGTGTACTCATTTTCAGTTGCCCCTAGACACAACCCTGTAAGTTCTGACTTATAGTCAGGTGCCCGCCATTTTGGATTTCTGTGTGAGGCCAGTTTTCTGTCTCACTCTCTGCTCTGGGCCTGTAGCTCCATCCCTTGTAGTTCAGCACGAGCTCAGACACATACTCTGATTCACTTCCTGCCAGCACATGGTCAGGTAAGAGAAGCTATAAACTCCAAACTCCAGGCAGATAAGTTATCCGGAGGAAGGGGGAGGCAGACACATACCTGTATCATATTTTTTTCTTCATTATACATATCTGTAAGAACAGATATGTAGCAGAGCTGACAGTGTAAAAGTCTGTCAGCCTCTGTCTGTCATGCCTTTTTGTAAAAGACATCTCATCATATCCCATCTGTCTCATCTATCTTTCTATGTGTCAGTGTGTTAGTACAATGTCAGTAGCCAGATATAAGTGTATTTACACCTGTACCCTGATAATCTAACCACATTGTCACCACACAGAACTAGATGGATTATAATGTGTCTGCTTAGAGAGCCCCCAACAACACCTTGGGATTTTGCACTGACCCACTTAGGGAGTGATAGGAGCTAAAACAGTAATAGCACTGAGCAAAATTGTAAAGTATCAGATTGAGAACATCTGACGTTATCACATATGATTCTGATAATGTGTCCCCTACATATATCTACTGGCCAACTTTATCATATATTCACACATTTCACAGCAGGATAAAAAAAGACCCTTTGAGATGTTCGATACAAGACCAAGGTATTTTCGCAGACATACAGTGCCATAGATGAGAGTAGCCCAATAGTGCACCCAGGAGAGCAGAAAAAATTGGGGAGGGATGAATCATTGTTACTTGAGTTACATCACTTTTCTCTCTTCAAAATGTCTCAAATTGTTGCCTCTGCCAATTTGCAATTTTTTGAGAGCCTACTCCACGTCTATCTGTTAAAAACTCTAGATGTGAACCCAGATGTGGTAGACAGATTTATGAAGTGTGACTTTTCAAAAACTGGCATTTGCAAACGGTATTTAGGTGCAAATCCATTGGTGCAGGAAAAACTTAGTTGTGATCTAGATCGAATATACCAAAATGAAACACCATTGACCTTGTTATGTTAGACACTATAATACTGTACATCTGATATGCCAAATATTCGAATGAAGCTCAAATGACCATTCATAAATCTAAGATTCCTGCTTTATTATAAATTAGCCATAACTTCTAGTACTACTGATAGGTAGTGATGAGCGAAACCCATTCTGGTTCGAGTTTGTCAATTTCAGCTGAACTCGGAACCAATGTTTGGTTCTACTACCCGAACCCAGATCCTAACGTCAACACCCATCGGTAATCCTTTAAATGTTGTCTTCATGTAAACACTTGTGATTTCATCGTGGGGGAGGGGAATGGTGGCTCGCAGTATGTTGCTGGTGGGGGTGAGCCCGAACGTACAACCCTACTGAATCATAAGGCTCTCATCCAGCCGGTAACTTCTTTGTCTTCTACTAATTAGTTTTTGTATTATGTTTTTTTAAGAAATAATATTAATAATATACAACCTGTCTGACAATAAAAAAATTTGACAAATATAATCCATTATGCACCCCCCACTCCCAACACACAAACGTGTCCCAAACCACCTTCCTCCCAAACTTTTTGTAATGTTTCAAGGATCTAATGTGGGTTGGGTATTGTCATTTACAGTAATTACCTATAGGAAGCGCTAGAGAAACTTTATAGGGATCGTTAATTTCCATATCCCAGTCACATGACCAATACACAGCTATAACTACAATACAATTGGTTCCCATATACAGTGTATATTTACTGCTTTACATTACAATAGCAATTATTTTTTATCTCTTGCTGTATATATTATTTTCCCACTCTTCTAATTTTCAAATTGAAAATACTCGTTCAACATGATCTATAAACTCGTTATTTCATTTTCTGTTCACGTATTCCTTCCAAAAAGTAAGAACGTCTGTCACTAGTTCCTCCTTGTTTTGTTGCCTAGCAACATGCCATATTTAGTTATTCATTGGGAACCAAGTCATTTTTACTTGGATAATATATCGAGCTCTGTAGAGAGAGCCGGCTCGCTAGATTGATTGTGGCCAAAGGAAAGCAAAATGAAACCCTTTTTATGCCTGGCTCGGTTCTGACTGCCACCGGTATTCAATGATGAAATCAGCACCGTGGAACAAATCAGCTCTCCCTAAGGAAATAATATGTATCCATCATGTGGTAATCACTAGAAATTGGTACATATGTGTTTCATCATCGCTAATGGAGATTAGCATATCCTTCATACCTGCCTATAATAGTCATTGAAAAGCATCAGGACAACACTGGAAAATAGTAATAAAGTAAATATAAAATCAAAGAAGCCTGAGTTTCCAGGGATAGACGTGATGCAAGACATAAAGACACATACTGGGGGTCATTTACTACCAGAATTGACCCGGGTTTTTGGCGCACGCGACCGGATTGTGGTGCATTGGCGCCGCCATGCATGCGACGGAAATAGGGGGGGGGCGTGGGCGTAAGAAAACCTGACGGATTCGGAAAAACCGCCGTATTTTTTAAAAAAAAGTGTCGCTTGACACGCACTTCCCTGCACCCACGCTTGCTTGGTGAACTCCAGTGAACTCCGACGGACTTCAGCGCAGCAGCGACACCTGGTGGACATCGGGCGGACTACATTAGTGAATCGCCGGAAGACCCGAATCTTCCACAGAGAATGCGCCGCTGGATCGTGACAGGACCAGGTAAGTAAATCTGCCCCACTGTGTAGACTAATTAAGATACAGATCGTTATAATATTCAACCTACCTGACAAAATTAAGCATATATAAAGAAGGAATAATAAAGCCTCCCCCCACCAATGAGCAGGCCTATTAGGGTTTAGGTTTGACCGAGTTTGGCCGAACCTGGAGATTTGGTTCGGGAACCGAATCTGAATTATAACTCCTACTGGTAACACCAGCAATCGGTGCCAGCCCCCTGCCAGAATCCACCATGACCCCATGTTCACCATCGAAGATAATGTCCAGACTTTTCCTGGAGTTAGATGATACCCTCAAAAAGAATCTTCTTCTAATAGTATACACAGTCATTTCCTCCAGCTATATCTTAAGGACAATATTCACCCCATCTTCTCCTCCAAACACATTTATAAAATGTCCTTTCCCCAAAGACCCTAACTTCAGTCAAGAATAGAACTTTCATCTCAAGACCTAGACTAAAGACTTAGCATTTCACATACTGGAAATAAGAACTCTTGCTTGAAGCAACACACTAGATCAACAACATTTCACTTCATCTACATTTGACCAACATCTTAATTTCAATAAACTCTAATGTACCACCCAAATCCAGAAACACCAATATGAACTAAAAAAAACCATAAGACAGCCCAAATTTATCTTGTCACAAAAGGAAACTCTTCAACCTCTCAAACCACACTTCCAGAAAAACAAAACAGATCTTCTCTCGATAAGTCTTTCCATCTGCCCCATAACCTCAGCCAATGACTATTTCTTGACCTCAAAATATTCATCCGTAAGCTCACCCTTGACCGCGATTTTTATATTCAAGACTCCATGAACCACTGTCCCTCAACCAGACCAATAGCTATCCAAGTACCTTTCCACCCCTTCTCATTTATAGCCACTGCATCACAAGGACCAGCCATTGAGACCTTCTACTCCCTAGTGTACGAGGATCTAAAAAAGACTCAACTGCAAAAAAAGCCCCACTCCCTCCTAAATACAACCTCTCGGCATCAGAATGACAAATCCATCAAATCCCTTAAAGAGAATACTACTGACAAGGAAGGTGGAGTAGTAATCCAAAATCAGTCAGACTATATTACAGAAGCCCCCAATATCTTGTCTGACAAACATTTCTATAGAGCTTTACCCCATAACCCTTTGCCCACAGATCTCCACAAATGCAACAATATGATTCAACAAGCCATCACTGACCAACATCTGAACAAAAATTCCTCCCTCCTCCCCTTACCTAAAGTACACAAATCACTCACCAATCCACCTGACCATCCGATAATCTCAGGCATTAAATCCCTTACAAGTAACCTCTCACGTTACATCGACCTACATCTACAACCCTCGGTCTCACAGTTATCTTCATACCTGAAAGATCCTACCCAGTTAACGAACTAAACCATTTCAAAAACCTTTCTATTGATCAAGGAAAGCTCCTACTTCTAACAGCAGACGTCTCAGCCCTATAAAGGAACATTCAACCATAAGCCCATTGTTCTTCAAACATAGCCAATAACATGACAGGTGGGAGATGGGAAAACCCATTATTATTAACCCTTTAACGACTTGTGAACTAATAGAATATCACAAGGCCATTAAGGGAGAACGAAAAGGGCTCAAGTGCTAAGACATATCCCAAGAGATTGGGTGGTTGCCGGCCGTATATGGCAAATATACCCACAGGTGACACCCACGATCAGCCAGGCGTGATTGCCGCCATCATGGATTATCAGAAATGCAGAAAAAAAGGAAAACGAAGGAGGACTGCGCTTCGGGTGACATCATCAGGGAAATAGTGGTGAAGAAAGTGCGCCGAACTGATCAACTGATTACCACTTGACGGAATGCAGAGTATTACCCAATGCATGGTGCAATGTCCTGAAGATCTTAGTCGTTCCTGCAGCTCCCAAAACTCTGAAAGGACCGGTGCACCCAACACAAGGGACTGGTATTGAACAACGCAGAAATGTGCAAATAATTGCGCTAATATAGCTCTTTTTTGCACATTTCTGTGCCATCATGGATTGGAATGTTGATCCATGTGACATCACCTATTTCCATGAGACTCCAGGACCATCCATTTGGATTTGGTAGGAAAAGTCCAATGCCATAGGATGAAAATGTTATTGAAGTCACAATATGGCAAAATAAAGGTTTTTTTGTACAAGAGGTTTTAATTTCTTTAAATCTATTAAAACACAATAAAACCTATATAAGTTTTATCAAAACAGAGCCCAGATGAAAATGGTGCAATTTTTTTTTTTTTACACATTTAACACCTATTACATTTTTTTCCAGTTCATTGCATGGAATATTAAATAGCCCCACAATTTATTACACAGATAACAAGCCCTCACTCAGCTTTGTACACGGAAAAATAAAAAAGTTATGGATTTTTGAAGGTGGGGAGTGGAAAATGAAAACACAAAAACAAAAAAGTTGTTAAGGATAGGGTTAAATAAAGGTCTCAATAATATACACGTATATTGCATTATTTTTATGATAACAACCTTTCAGAAAATCTATAGCATCCTTTGTAGCGATTGATTGATTTTTTTTTCCAGCAAAAATAAAAATCAATCAAAATCAAATGTGCATGTTAACCAAAAATAGAAAATCATGAAAAAAAAAAATCCCAAAGCTTCTAAATCTACATTGAAGTCAATATTTTCATGTTTTAACTAACAGGGTTAAAGTACCCCAGAGGGCGTAAAAAATAGTTTAAAAATGAAAAAAAAATTAGGTAATGCCACATTATCAAAATGCCCAATCTATCGAAATATAAATGGGTTATCGCCGGTGGTGAACCCCATAACGGAAAATAGCGGCCAAATATCTGATTATTACACCGTTTTACATAACATAAAAATTTTCATAAAAAGTGATCCAAAGGTCGCATAGTACTCAAAATGGAAGCAATGAAAACGTCAGCTCATTTTGCAAAAAAATGACAACTTATGCAGCTCCATACACCAAAGTATGAAGAAGTTATTAGTGTCAGAAGATGGCAAAGCATTTTTTTTCCGTCTTTTTTGTTTTCATTTGTTAAAATAAAAAAAAAAACCTATATAAATTTGGTATCAAATTTGGTGATCATACTAAACCACATAATAAAGTAGACGTATCATTTGCAGCCCACAGTGAAAGCCGTGAAAACCGAGCCCACAAGAAGGTGACAAAAATGCATTTTTTCACCAATTGCACCACATTTGGAATTCTTTGCTGCTTCCCAGTATATGTAAAAAGAGTTAAAGATTCCCGTCCTTATCTATCTGAAGTGGAAGAACCTCAGGACACTTTCAGATACTCTGCTAAGTAGAGGAGAAAGACGAAAAAATATCACAGAGTGGCTGCTTTACGTAATGAAGTACATGAAGCAGTTATCACCTGCTGTATTCATCTCTGAAATAGTTTCAAAGGTTTAATTATGCCTCAAGAAAAGTCTAAAATTTGTCCTATTTACAGACAACATTTTCTAGAGCAGGAGGAGCTCAACTGATTATATATAGGGGCACATTTACTTATATCGAAACGAAAGAAAAACGAAACTCCTCACCAATGTAGGTTAAAATCTTTTCGTCTTCTATGAAGCTTTATTTAATTTCCAAAAATCCATTTAGAATCCATAAAAAAATCAACAGACATTTCTTTACAATGCACACACCAGGAGAAATAGCCTACGCGTTTCTGGTGCGCATTGCACCCTTACTTACCCGGTCCCTGCAAGATTCCCGATCCGGACTGTCTGACGAGGATGAACTCTGCCGCGATTCATGAAGATTGTGCGCCCGATAGCCTGCATGTGTCGCTTCCCCGATCAGGTCCGCTGGAGTTCACCTTCTTCGTCCCCCTGCATGTCAGTGCTTGGCCTGCCACACAATTTTGAAGTGAAATCACGCGGCTTGTCCAAATCCGTCGGATCGTCCGATGGCCTATCCCGATTTGTGTCGCATGAAAGCTGGCGCTATTGCACCAAAATCCAATCACATGTGCCAAAAACCCCTATTAAAAAAAAATCTTTCTAACAGTATACACAGTCAATCTCCTCCAGGTATATCCTAATGACAATATTCCCATATTCTCCTACAAACAAATATATAAAATTTCCTTTTCCCTAAGAACCTATCTTTAGCCTAAAATGGTACTCTTATCTCCAGACTACACTTTGCTTGCAAGAGACAACGCACTAGGTCAGCAATTTCACTTTATCTACATATGACCAACATCTGAATTTCAATAAACTTAATATACCACCAAATCCGGAAACACCAATACCTAAAAAAAAACATAAGACAGCCCAAATTTATTTTTTTTATTCACAAAAGGAAACTCTTCAACCTCTCAAACTACAACTTCCAGAAAAACTAAACAGATCTCCTCTCGATAAGTCTTTCCTTGCCCATAAACCTCAGCCACTGCTTCCCAACATTCCCTATTTCTTGACCTCAAAATATTCATCCGCAATCTCACCCTTAACCGCAATTTTAATATCCAGACTCCATGAACCACTGTCCTCAACCAGACAATAGCTATCCAGTACCTTTCCACCCCTCTCATTATAGCCACTGCATCACAAGGACCAGCCATTGAGACTTTCTCTCCCTAGTGTACGAGGATCTAAAAAAGACTCAACTGCAAAAATAAGCCCCACTCCCTCCTAAATACAACCTCTCGGCATCAGAATGACAAATCCATCAAATCCCTTAAAGAGAATGCTACTGACAGGGGAGTTGGGGTAGTACTCCAAAATCAGTCAGACTATATTACAGAAGCCCTCAATGGGGCAGATTTACTTACCCGGCCCATTCGTGATCCAGCGGCGCGTTTCTTGCGTGGATCGGGTCTTCCGGCGATTCACTAAGGTAGTTCCTCGGCCGTCCACCAGATGTCGCTGTTGCGCTGAAGTTCCCCAAGGTCCGCCGAAATGCACGAGCCTATACCTGATGAAGGTAAGTGCGAGTCCCGCAACACTTTTTTAAAAAAAAATGTGTCGTTTTTTTCCGAATCCGTCGGGTTTTCGTTTGGCCATGCTCCCCCATTTCCATCGCGTGCATGCCTGCGCCGATGCGCCACAATCCGATCGTGTGCGTCGAAATCCCAGGGCAATACAGGGAAAATCGGCGCAAATCGGAAATATTTGGGTAACACGTCGGGAAAACGCGATTCGGGCCCTTAGTAAATGACCCCCAATATCTTGTCTGACAAACATTATTATGAAGATCTACCCCATAACCCTTTGCCCACAGATCTCCACAAATGCAACAATATGATTCAACAAGCCATCACTGACCAACATCTGAACAAAGATTCCTTACGATTTGCATCCCTCTCCCCTACCAGGCATTAACTCCCTTACAAGTAACCTCTCATTACATCGACCTACATCTACACCTCGGTCTCACAGTTATCTTCATACCTGAAAGATCCTACCCATTAACGAACTAAACATTTCAAAAACCTTTCTATTGATCAAAGAAAGCTCTACTTCTAACAGCAGACTCTCAGCCCTATAAAGGAACATTCAACCATAAGCCCATTGTTCTTCAAACATAGCCCAATAAATGACAGGTGGGAGATGGTAAACCCTTATTATTACCCTTTAATGGTAACACCAGCAATCGGTGCCAGCCCTACTATGACCCCATTTTCGAAGATAATTTCCAAAATTTTCCTGGAGTTAGATGATACCTTAAAGGAAATATGTTTTTAATTTATCTTCTTAAGCCCTTGTTTACAAAAACATAAAATAAAAATGAAATTATGCAAATGAGCCTCAGGGGCTCCATTGTCGTCTATTGAGTCTGGAGCCCTTAGGCTCATTTGCACAAGGTCATAAGCAGATTGAACAACAAATACTGGCAGCATGGGCACCTTACTCCTGGTGGTAAATGTCCTTTAACCGGTTCGCGACCGCCCGCCGTGTATTCACGGCGGCGGTCGCGTTGCATGGAGAGGGCTCACGGGCTGAGCCCTCTCCATAGCCGGTAAGTCTTTGCTGCATATTGCAGCACCGATCGCGGGTGTTTTTACAGCGTAATATGAACAAAAATAGAAGCACAACATATATATATAAAAAAACACAATAATAACAAACAACATGCAGGACTTTATTAAAAACATTAAGTATCCATAAAATATTAAAATACAGGTGGGCGACGGTTCTTATTAACACCCAACTTAACAGATGGACCCTTAGTTACACGGTGGACCTCTCTGCGATGTGACCTCTGGTGAAGGTCTCTGGATGCTTTACATTTAGTCACAGACTGCAAGCTTCGGACTGCAAATATAAATAAATGTTGGCACTTACATTCTCGGTGATCCTGGTATTAGATTCTGTCGGGGACAGGCACACTCGGCCCGACAACTTTCTACCTGTCACCAGATGCCGGATACAGAAAGACCGATCAAACGGTGTGAAGATTGGGCAGCACCAGACGAAGGTAAGTACATATTTAGTTCTGAGTTTTTTTTACAGATAGCGCCACCTCTACATTTTTGTATGACATCGGACAACCCCTTTAAAGGCGGTATTTCCATTTAGGGATTCACATTTAATTAATTTATTTCGCATATAAATATAATTTCTTCAACTGGTGGGTAGCGAAAAAATGTACCTGTGTAAAGCTATAATTCCTTTTCACATATGGTACTAGAATCAAGCTTCATTGGGTAATGGAGGATTGCTTCGCTTTAGTAGCTCTCATCTGGCCGTATGAGGACTTTGAAAGCGTCTGAGAGGGTTCTCGATTGGAATTGTGATTGAGAAACAGGAATTAGGTGAATGATTCATTGTTGGTGAAGGTCCTTCCCAGTCTAAATTTTGTGGGTCCTTTGGCCGGAAATGGGCCTTTTAGAAGGCTTGGCCTGGGCTATCCCACCCGAAACTGCCCAGTATTAACCACCACTGCTGACCAACCCAACACTTGGGCACGGGTGGTTACAATCACTATGATCCGCCTGCCCACCTTGATTTATTGCTCATAACTACATAAAAAACCTATGCAGATAAGTAAAAATAAATAAGTTGACAAGTGTCCTTACTGTTATTGGGGCAAACAAACAAATGCACACAATCAGGAATGGATTTTATGTGCGATGGACAGTGTATCCTGGGGCTTTGCTAAAATGATTGTCCTTAGTGTGTTTTTATGCATTTACTAGTAAAAAAGACTAGCTTATATAACTATATAGCAAATTAAAAAATTGCATGGCGGAAAGAATAGAAACATGGAAAGAAAAAATTTTTTAAAGACATAAAAAAAAACCTCTCTGACAGGAAAGACAAAACTGAAGGAATAAATACATAAAGGCCTAAATAGCAGATTTACAAAGGCTTCAAGGTATAGATTACAGCTGAAACATTCCGGAGTTGCGGAGTGGGAGTCATTGGTAAGGGGATAATGAATGCATATGTCCTTGGGACAGATAAAGGAAACAAATAGGAAGATAAGAGGAGACAAGAGAAGAGAGATAGGAGGTGCAGCTTGAGAGGGCTTTGAAGGTAGGAATTAGAAATTCAATTGAATCGCGTAGGGAACAGGACACCACGCCGCACCGTCGGAAAAGAGTCACATTGTAAAAAACAATTAAAATAAAAAACCTTTGGAGTGAGTCTGTTATGATAGGTTACCATGCACTGGAATCCAAAGGGTTTTAAAATATATCGAAGGGATTGTGATTATATGTATCACAATATATCACTAATCCGAGAATCAAACAAAAAATAGAAGAGCACTTCAACTTTAGAAAAGTGAAAACCTATAGGGGGCAAAATTACTTACACGGTCCGGATGAGATCCCAAAGTGCATTGTCACTAGACAATTTCCACATGGCAGCAATCAAAAGATTGCGCTTACCGATTATGAACTGATGAACGGTCGCTTTCTGATCAGGTCGCCGGAGTCACCATCTTCCTGCCGGAGTATTGTAGGTTAACTGGCCTGCAACACAATTTTAAGTTAAATCCTGGGTCTGTCCGTTATCCGGGTCGGATCGTCCGGACCAGATTTGTGTCAGCATTGAAAAAAAAAACTTTTTTGGGGGACACAATCCGCATCACATGCAACCAATGGCTTATTAAAGCATCGTCCCACGGGTGATCCCGTAACGTGGCAAACCCAAACAGAAATGTGCCGGCGGGGCCCTTAGTAAAGGACCCATAGTTTTATCACCCATAGTTAAGCAATACAACCTTTACTCATGGGATAGGCATCCATCCTCCTACAGATGGGTTTTTTTCCTATTTTGTGAATCAAAAGAAATGGAGAACCCAGAATCCCGTATATGGTGCTGTGGTTTGCTCGAATGATGAATGCTCCAATTTACCTCACGGGGGAATAAAGAGGAAGTGAGTTCAGAGTTCATCAGTATATATGAGTGAATGGGAGTGTAGAGTATGGCTTCTGGCAACTAAAAGAACTAAATTTCACTGTATGCTCTACTGTTTGTGATGGGATTCTAACAGATAATGACAACCATGTGTCAACCTCCAAACATCAGATGTCTTTCTTACAGATAGCGCCAAAAATAGTAATCTAAAAATCTCTCTCAAAACTGTATAATGACTAGTGACTGACTGTACTGATCACAAAACTGGTATGATAAACAGCCACTAATAGAAGGTTGTAAGTCCCCCATGGGAATAGAATGGTAGTTTGCTTTTAGATCGTTCCCTTCTATAGGGACCAAAGCAGAAGAACTTTCATAGAGTTTTTATTAGCAAGATTAATATCCACAGTGTGTACCTTATTCATACAATTGGAGGCCTCATCCTATTAGAAGAGCACAGCCTTGCTTTACCACCTTAATTACAGTTTCACAATTAATAGTCTGAATTTGGTGGAGGCAATGGCCCTGTCTCTTCTCCTTTGCGGACGGAAGTGGTAAGGACAGGGAAAAAAAAGCGACATTTGCACAAGAAAAAAATTGATGGCCAATGATGAACTATCTTAGCCTTACAATACGGGGAATTGTGGCAAGAGCAGGTGTCACTCTACCACAATTAACTATTAGTGGATTGACCTTGGATGGCCCATCAATAGTAAACCATGGGTAATAAGGCCACATGAAAAGAACATGTGCACTTTTGTGGGCTATAAACAAGGGAAGTGAAACCTTATTTGTGGCATTTGATATTAGCAGGTCCCAATGCAGCTGCAAAGACGGACAGGAATAAGACCTGCCTCTAAACTTGGGCCCAACCACAGGCCCGTGCATGAACCGGCTGTGGCATGTGCCTACGGCTTCCATACCAGTTATTTCCATGAGACCTTTACCATTACCTTCTGCATGGAAGTGTGTTCCCTTCACAAGCTGTATTATCCAATCAGTAAAACGGTTTTAGATATAAAAAATATATCTCAAGGTGTTGTATGAATTACAGATAAATACCATGACAAGGAAAGCAGGCAAAAGTAAGTTACACCTTAAAAGTGTCGAAATTTGGCACCTGAAAGAATCCCAGGCACAGTAAAATGGGGATTATCTCTGTACAAGATGTTTCCCATAAGTATCATATAAAGAGGATGCCGGTATAGCTGCCTAGTATAGAGATGAGAAGGAAGCTCCATCAGGACTAGTTACTGTATTCCCTCTAGGGAAACATCCTCAACAAGATCCCACTTCCGATGGGATTACCTTTGACAGCACAGTATTTTCTATGATTATTTTTAATAGGTAGAAAATAGCCACAATGACCTTGTAAGAAGTGTTTTTATAAAGAGTTTTGGCAATATGTGACTTATTTTAGAACTGCAAGTGGTTGTATTGGATTTGTTTGGGTATTGTAAGAAACTGTTCTGACACAAGAGGGTCTCAAACTTGTGTCTGTTATATCTTAGGCCAAGCAAAGGTATTAGACTAGTAAAGTTTGTATATCTTCCAAGCAAAACCATGGCGGCTGATGGAGGGATTTATATTTGTTCTCCCCCTACAATTGCTGCCTCAGTTTTCAGCTCTAGGACGTACTATTTCATCAAGAGGAGCGATCGCACTCCATGACTATTTACGTCATTGACCAATGATGAGTCAGCTCCTCATTGGACCCAATTGGGAAACAAGGGTAGTATCAGCGGTAATTTACACATGACATCCAGGTGTAAAACCAAGGTAGGTGAGAGCAGAGTATTCCCTGCTCTGACTGCGCTTGGTTCCCTGGTCCACTGACTTCCAGATCTGCCTACAACTGCAATAAATAGTTTTTATTTGGGGCTCTGGATGTATAGTGCACATCTTCCACAGAATTCAGGGGGTTATGAGCATAAATCTTTGTTCTGCACCCAAAAAGCGTCTACTACTTTTATATGTTTATTATGTTTCATTTGTTTTAGTGATATTTTATCACAATTTTTTAAGAATAATAAAGGAGTAAAATACCACGGTTGGCCACCAAACAGAGATTTTTTTCCGATGAGTACACGGTCACAGACTGAATACATAATACCCACTTGATTTTATGACAGGGGAACACCGAGGGCTTCCCCCGTGGACTGACTATTGAGCCGAAAAAGTTGGTTGTGACTATAAACAACTGTAGAAAGTGAGAAGATAAAAATTTCATAGACAAAAAACCCAACAACTCCGAAATGTCTGTGCTTTCCGTTCTCTGTCTCCTTTCTTCCTAATGCCATACAATGAAATAGTACAAGCTATCCCAGAAAAATATCATTCCTCAATGCTCAGAATGTATGACAGAATATGTATCTAGAGAAATGTGCCAGAGTTCTGAAATCATCTGTGCAAAAAAAATGTACATGTATATACCACATTTGGTAATTTTAGAAACACAATAGAAACCCTTTGGGGCTTCTCAGTTAAGAGACATGGAATAGCAGAAAACAGGTGTTGCTTAAAGGGGTTTACCAGGAGCTATTATTTATGGCCTATGCTAGTCAAACCCAATCCCCATGTTCCAGGTTGATCATTTTCAGTTGCCCCTAAACACAACCTGTAAGTTCTGACTTTATAGTCGGGTGCCCGCCATTTTGGATTTCTGTGTGAGGCCAGTTTTCTGTCTCACTCTCTGCTCGGGCCTGTAGCTCCGTCCCTGTAGTTCAGCACGAGCTCAGACACATACTCTGATTCACTTCCTGCCAGCAACAGCACATGTCAGGTAAGAGAAGCTATAAAACCCAAACTCCAGGCAGATAAGTTATCCGGGGGAAGGGGGAGGCAGGCCATAACCTGTATCATATTTTTTTCTTCATTATACATATCTGTAAGAACAGATATGTACCGAGCTGACAGTTTGTAAAAGTCGTGTCAGCCTCTGTCATGTCATGCCTTTTTGTAAAAGACATCTCATCAATCCCATCGGATCATCTATCTTTCTATGTGTCAGTGTGTTAGTACAATGTCAGTAGTGTATTTACACCTGTACAGTGATAACTATAACCACATTGTACCACACACGAACTAGATGGATTATAATGGTGTCTGCTTAGAGAGCCCCCACGTCCACACCTTGGGATTTTGCACTGACCCACAAGGAGTGATAGGAGACTGAAACAGTAATAGCACTGAGCAAATGTAAAGTATCAGATTGAGAACATCTGACGTTATCACATATGTTCTGATAATGTGTCCCCTACCTATATTACTGGCCAACTTTATCATATATTCACATTTCACAGCAGGATAAAAAAAGACCTTGAGATGTTCGATACAAGACCAAGGGATTTTCGAGACATACAGTGCCATAGAGAGAGTAGCCCAATAGTGCACACCAGGAGAGCAGAAAAAATTGGGGAGGGATGAATCATTGTTACTTGAGTTACATCACTTTCTCTCTTCAAATGTCTCAAATTGTTGCCTCTGCCAATTTGCAATTCTTTGAGAGCCTATCCACGTCTTCTGTTAAAAACTCTAGATGTGAACCCGATGTGGTAGACAGATTTATGAAGTGGTGACTTTTCAAAAAACTGGCATTTGCAAACGGATTTAGGTGCAAATCCATTGTGCAGGAAAAACCTTAGTGTGATCTAGATCGAATATACCAAAATGAAACACCATTGACCTTGTTATGTAGACACTAAATACTGTACATCTGATATGCAAATATTAGAATGAAGTCAACAATGACCATTCATAAATCTAAGATTCCGCTTTATTATAAATTAGCCATAACTTAGTACTATGATGGTAGTGATGAGGCGAAACCCATTCTGGTTCGAGTTTGTCAATTTCAGGCTGAAATCGGAAACCAAGTTTGGTTTCTACTACCCGAACCACGATCCTAACGTCAAACACCCATCGGTAATCCTTAAATGTTGTCTTCATGTAAACACCTGTGATCTTCATCGTGGGGGAGGGGATGGTGGCTCGCAGTATGTTGTGGTGGGGGTGAGCCCGAACGTACAACCCTAATGAATCATAAGGTTCTCATCCAGCCGGTAACTTCTTTGTCTTCTACTAATTAGTTTTTGTATTAGTTTTTTTAAGAAATAATATTAATAATATAAAACCTGTCTGACAATAAAAAAAATGACAAATTAATCCATTATGCACACCCCACTCCCAACACACAAACGTGTCCCAAACCACCTTCCTCCCAAACTTTTTGTAATGTTTCAAGGATCTAATGTGGGTTGGGTATTGTCATTTACAGTAAATACCTATAGAAGCGCTAGAGGAAACTTATGGGGATCGTTAATTTCCATATCCAGTCACCATGAACAATACACAGCTATAATACAATAAATTGGTTCCATATACAGTGTATATTTACTGCTTTACATACAATAGCAATTATTTTTATCTCTTGCTGTATATTATTATTTCCCACTCTTCTAATTTTCAATTGAAATAACTCGTTCAACATGATATATAAACTCGTTATTTCATTTTTGTTACGTATTCCTTCCAAAAATAAGAACGTCTGTCACTATTCCTCCTTGTTTTGTGCCTAGCAACATGCCATATTAGTTATTCATTGGGAACCAAGTCATTTTTACTTGGATAATATATCGAGCTCTGTAGAGAGAGCCGGCTCGCTAGATTGATTGTGGCCAAAGGAAAGCAAATGAAACCCTTTTTATGCCGGCTCGGTTCTGACTGCACCGGTATTCAATGATGAACAGCACCGTGGAACAAATCAGCTCTCTAAGGAAATAATATGTATCCCATCATGTGGTAATCACTAGAACTGGTGACATTGTGTTTCATCATCGCTAATGGAGATTAGCATATCCTCATACCTGCCTATAATGTCACTGAAAAGAATCAGGACAACACTGGAAATAGTACATAAAGTAAATATAAAATCAGAAGCCCGGTTTTCAGTGATTAGATAGTGATACAAGAAATAAAGACATCTATAATGTGTAGAACTAATTTAGATACAGATCGTTATAATATTCAACTACTGACAAAATAAGCATATAAAAGAAGGAATAATAAAGCCTTCCCCCACAACACACGGATGAGCAGGGCCTATTAGGGTTTAGGTTTGGCCAAGGTTGGTCGAACTTTGGTTCGGGGTACCAAACTTGAATGGTTGTCCCACTGGTAACACCAGCAATCGGTTGCCAGCCTAATATGACCCCATTTTACAACGAAGATTAATTTCCAAAATTTTCCTGGAGTTAGATGATACGTTAAGGAAATATGTTTTTAAGTTTATCTCTTAAGCCCGGTTAAAAAACATAAAATAAAAATTAGATTATGCAAATGAGCCTCAGGGGCTCCATTGTGTCTATGAGTCTGGAGCCCCTTATGCTCATTTGCACAAGGTCTAAGCAGATTTGAAGAACAACATAGTGGCAGCATGGGCACCTTACTTCTAGTGGTTAATGGCCTTTAAAAAAATCTTCTAACAGTATACACAGTCAATCTCCTCCAGGTATATCCTAATGACAATTTCTCCCATATTCTCCTACAAACAAATATATAAAATTTCCTTTCTAAGAACCATCTTTAGCCTAAAATGGTACTCTTATCTCCAGACTACACTTTGCTTGCAAGAGAAAACGCACTAGGTCAGCAACATTTCAATTTATACTACATATGACCAACATCTGAATTTCAATAAACTTAATATACCACCCAAATCCGGAAACACACAATACTAAAAAAAAACTAAGACAGCCCAAATTTATTTTTTTTTATTCACAAAGGAAACTCTTCAACCTCTCAAAACATCTTCAGAAAAACTAAACAGATCTCCTCTCGATAAGTCTTCTTCTGCCCATATCACATCAGCCACTGACTTCCCCTATTTCTTGACCTCAAAATATTCATCCGCAACTCACCCTTAACCGCAATTTTATATCCAGACTCCATGAACCACTGTCCTCAACCAGACAATAGCTATCAAGTACCTTTCCAACCCTCTCATTATAGCCACTGACATCACAAGGACCAGCCATTGAGACTTCTCACTCCCTAGTGTACGAGGATCTAAAAAAGATTAACTGCAAAAATAAGCCCCACTCCCTCCTAAATACAAACTCTCGGCATCAGAATGACAAATCCATCAAATCCCTAAAGAGGAATGCTACTGACAGGGGAGGGGGTAGTACTCCAAAATCAGTCAGACTATATTACAGAAGCCCTCAATGGGGCAGATTTACTTACCCGGCCCATTCGTGATCCAGCGGCGCGTTCTGTGCGGTGGATTCGGGTCTTCCGGCGATTCACTAAGGTAGTTCCTCGGCGTTCAACACAGATGTCGCTGTTGCGGTGAAGTTCCCCAAGGTCCGCCGAAATGCACGGGCCTATACTGATGAAGGTAAGTGCGAGTCCCGCAAACACTTTTTTTAAAAAAATGTGTCGTTTTTTTCCGAATCCGTCGGTTTTCGTTTGGCCATGCTCCCCCATTTCCATCGCGGGCATGCCTGCGCCGATGCGCCACAATCCGATCGTTTGCGCCGAAAATCCAGCGGCAATACAGGGAAAATCGGCGCAAATCGGAAATATTGGGTAACACGTCGGGAAAACGCCGATTCGGGTCCTTAGTAAATGACCCCAATATTTGTCTGACAACATATTATGAAGATCTTACCCCATAACCCTGTGCCACACAGATCTCCAAATAATGGCAACAATATGATTCAACAAGCCATCAATGACCAACACTGAAGCAAAGATTCCTTACGATTTGCATCCTCCTCCCCTACCAGGCATTAACTCCTTCACGTAACCTCTCAATTACATCGACCTACATCTACAACCCTCGGTCTCACAGTTATCTTCATACGAAAGATCCTACCCAGTTAACGAACTAAACCATTTCAAAAACCTTTCTATTGATCAAGAAAGTCCTACTTCTAACAGCAGAAGTCTCAGCCCTATAAAGGAACATTCAACCATAAGCCCATTGTTCTTCAAACATAGCCCAATAACATACAGGTGGGAGTGGGAGATGGAAAACCTATTATTAACCCTTTAAACGACTTGTGAACTAATAGAATATCACAAGGCCATTAAGGGGAAACGAAAAGGGCTCAAGTGCTAAGACATATCCAAGAGATTGGGTGGTTGCCGGCCGTAGATGGCAAAATATACCACACAGGTGACACCCCCACGATCAGCCAGGCGTGATTGCGCCATCATGGATTATCAGAAAGAAGAGAAAAAAGGAAACGAAGGGGGAATGCGGCTTCGGTGACATCATCAGGGAAATAGGGTGAAGAAAGTGCGCCGAACTGATCAACTGATACACACTTGACGGATGCAGAGTATTACCCAATGCATGGTGCACAGTGTCCTGAAGATCTTAGTCGTTCCTGCAGCTCCCAAAACTCTGAAGGACCGGTTGCACCCAACACAGGGACTGGTATTGAACAACGCAGAGAAATGTGCAAATAATTGCGCTAATATAGCTCTTTTTTGCACATTCTGTGCCATCATGGATTGGAATGTTGATCCATGTGACATCATCTATTCCCATGAGACTCCAGGACCATCCATTTGGATTTGGTAGGAAAAGTCCAATGCCATAGGATGAAAAGTTATTGAAAGTCACAATATGGCAAAATAAAGGTTTTTTTTTGTACAGAGGTTTTAATTCTTTAATCTATTAAAACACAATAAACTATATAAGTTTTATCAAAACAGAGCCCAGATGAAAATGGTGCAATTTTTTTTTTTTTACACATTTAACACCTTTACATTTTTTTCCAGTTTCATGGCATGGAATATTAAATAGCCCCACAATTATATTACACAGATAACAAGCCTCACTCAGCTTTGACATACACGGAAAATAAAAAAGTTATGGATTTGTGAAGGTGGGAGGGAAAAATGAAAACACAAAAACAAAAAAGTTGTTAAGGATTAGGGTTAAATAAAGGTCTCAATAATATACACGTATATTGCATTATTTTTATGATAACAACCTTTCAGAAAATCTATAGCATCCTTTGTAGCGATTGATTGATTTTTTTTCCAGCAAAAATAAAAATCAATCAAAACATAATGTGCATGTTAACCAAAAATGAAAAATCATGAAAAAAAAAAATCCAAAGCTTCTAAATCTACATTGAAGTCAATATTTTCATGTTTAACTAACAGGGTTTAAGTACCCCGAGGGGCGTTAAAAGATAGTTTTAAAAATGAAAAAAAAATTAGGTAATGCCACCTGTATCAAAATGCCCAATCTATCGAAATATAAATGGTTATCGCCGGTGGTGAACCCCATAACGGAAAATAGCGGCCAAAATCTGATTATTACACTGTTTACATAACATAAAAATTTTCATAAAAAGTGATCCAAAGGGCATAGTACTCAAAATGGAAGCAATTGAAAACGTCAGCTCATTTTGCAAAAAAATGAAACTTATGCAGCTCACACCCAAAGTATGAAGAAGTTATAGTGTCAGAAGTGGCAAAGCATTTTTTTTCCGTCTTTTTTTTTTTCATTGTAAATAAAAAAAAAAACCTATATAAATTTGGTATCAAATTTGGTGATCATACTAAAAACACATAATAAAAGTAGTTATCATTTGCAGCCCACAGTGAAAGCCGTGAAAACCGAGCCCACAAGAAGGTGACAAAAAATGCATTTTTTCACCAATTGCACCAATTTGGAATTCTTTGCTGCTTCCCAGTATATGTAAAAAGAGTTAAGATTCCCGTCCTTATCTATCTGAAGTGGAAGAACCTCAGGACACTTCGAGATACTCTGGCTAAGTTAGAGGAGAAAGACGAAAAAATATCACAGAGTGGCTGCTTTACGTAATGAAGTACATGAAGCAGTTATCACCTGCTGTATTCATCTCTGAAATAGTTTTCAAAGGTTTAAATTATGCCTCAAGAAAAGTCTAAAATTTTGTCCTATTTACAGACAACATTTTCTAGAGCAGGAGGAGCTCAACTGATTATATATAGGGGCACATTTACTTATATCGAAACGAAAGAAAAACGAAACTCCGCACCATTTAGGTTAAAATCTTTCCGTCTTCTATGAAGCTTTATTTAATTTCCAAAATCATTAGAACCATAAAAAATCAAGAACAACTTTCTTTACAATGCACACACCAGGAGAATAGTCCTACGCGTTTCTGGTGGCATTGCACCCTTACTTACCGGTCCCTGCAAGATTCACGATCCGGACTGTCTGACGAGGATTGAACTCTGCCGCATTCATGAAGATTGTGGCCCGATGCTGCAGGTGCGCTTCCCCCGATCAGGGCCGCTGGAGTTCACCTTTTGTCCCCCTGCATGTCAGTGCTTGGCCTGCCACACAATTTTGAAGTGGAAATCACGCGGCTTGTCCAAAATCCGTCGGATCGTCCGATTGCCTGTCCCGATTTGGTCGCATGAAAGCTGGAGCTTATGCACCAAAATCCAATCACATGCGCAAAAAAAAAACCCTATTAAATCCCTTGTCCCAGTTGGAACAAAATAAATACATCGGGATTCCACCAAAAGTGTGGTCCCCGGGGCCCTTAGTAAATGAGCCCCATAGTGTCCTATTTGCAGGCAGCATGTTATAGAGCAGGAGGAGCTAAGTAGATATTACATAGTGTTCTATATGCAGGGAGCATGTGCAACATCCCCCACCGGGGCCTAGCCTTTTCTTGGGGCCTGCAGGCAGCTGGAGCCCAGAATACCGGAGTGGCTGGCAGTTGCAGACTAGAGAACGCTGATGTCATGCTGCTAGGCATAAGGACTGGAGGGCTGTCCCACAGCCTGGCAGGTCTCCAGCAGGCGGTGTGTGCATTAAATATGGAGGGAGAGGCTGATGTACTCATTCTCCCTTGGGCAACCCCTGAGTGTCTTAAAGATATGTCCCTGGGAAATGGATGGGGAGCCCGTGGTGGTGACAGCCGTATCCAGGGTTCAAACGGAGGCAATGTTGTGCAAAATAATTAACAGTTCTTTATTGAACAGCAGGTAGCAGGCAATGGGCCTAAACGGTCTCACAGCAGATTCTTGTACTGAGTGGTCATGAAAAGGTGTCCCCAGAAATAGTGCACCAGCCTGGTAGTAGATGCAGGCGGGGATGGAGCTGTGTCCATTTGTCGAAGCTGCAGCTCTGAGTCTCCTGACTCTGGCCCTGGGATTAAGTTGTGTTTCAGTACTAAAGGTGCACTGACACTGTCTTTCGCTCTTCAATCTGTATGCTGGTATTCTAAGAGGATCTGCTCTCTAGGGAGAACTGGGTTCCAAGAGGCCTTGTTCCTCCCTCCCAAGGGGTTTTATCCTCCTGGTCAGGTGGTAGCACCTCTCCAATCCCACTCCAGTTTGCAATATAGCCAATAATTGGTCAATAACTTGTATCCACTTAACCATTGCCTGTTCAGGCAGGATCTAAAGCTGCAAATTACCTGAGACTTCCTGCATTATTCCTTGGGTGAGTTGATCAGGCTCACCAGGTGGTTCCTGACATGTAGAGGGTCTTATTAGCAACTGCTCCCTTGCCTATACATTGGCAGGGGTGTTGCACATGTTATAGAGCAGAAGGAGCTGAGCAGATTGTACATAGTGTCCTATCTGCAGGCAGCATGTTATAGAACAGGAAGAGCTGAGCAGATTGTACATAGTGCCCTATCTGCAGCCAGCATGTTATAGAGCAGGAGGACCTGAGTGGATGGTACATAGTGTCCTAACTCCATGCAGCTTGTTATAGAGCAGGAGGAGCTGAGAAGTTTGTGTATAGTGTCCTATCTGCAGGCAGCATGTTATAGAGCACGAGGAGCTGAGCAAGTTATACATAGTGTCCTATCTGCAGGCAGCATTTTATAGAGCAGGAGGAGCTGAACAGATTGTACATAGTGTCCTATCTGCAGGCAGCATGTAAATATGAACAAAAATAGAAGCACACATATCATATATGAAAAACACATATAACAATACAACATGCAGGACTTATTAATAAAACAGTTAAGTATCATAAAATATTAAAATACAGGTGGGTACGACGGTTCTATTAACACCCACTTACAGATGACCCTTAGTTAACGGTGGACCTCTCTGCCCGATGTGACCTCTGGTGAGGTCTTGGATGCTTTATTTAGTCCACAGACTGCAATGCTTCGGACTGCAAATAAAATAAAATGTTGGACTTACATTCTCCGGTGATCCTGGTATAGATTCTGTCGGGGACAGGACACACTCGGCTCCGACAACTTTCACCTGTCCCAGATGCCGGATACAGAAAAGACCGTCAACGCGGTGTGAAGATTGGGAGAGCACCAGACGAAGGTAAGTACATATTTAGTTCTGTTTTTTTTTACAGATAGGCCACCTCTACATTTTTTATGACATCGGACAACCCACTTTAAAGGCGGTATTTCCATAGGGTATTCACATTTTAATTTAATTTATTTCGCCATATAAATATAATTTCTTCAAATGGATGGTAGCGAAAAAATGTACCTGTGTAAAGCTATAATTTCCTTTTCACATATGTACTAGAATCAAGCTTTGGTTAATGGGAGGATGCTTCGCTTCTGTAGCTCTCATCGCCAGTAGAGGACTTTGAAAGTCTGAGAGGGTTCTCGTATTGACATTGTGATTGCAGAAACAGGAATTATGATGAATGATTCATGGTTGGATGAAGGTCCTTCCAGTCTAAAATTTTGGGGTCCTTTGGCCGGAAATGGGCCCTTTTAGAAGGCTTGGCCTGGTGCTATCCCACCCGAAACTGCCCAGGTGTTAATCCACCATGCTGACCAACACCAGACATTTGGGCACGAGGGGTTACAATCCACTATTGATCCCGCCTGCCCCTTGATTATTGTCTCATAACTACATAAAAACTATGCAGATAAGTAAAAATAAATAAGTTGACAAGTGTCCTTACTGTATATTGGGGCAAACAAACAAATGGACACAATCAGGAATGGATTTTAGTGTTCGATGGACAGTTATCCTGGGGCTTTGCTAAAATGATGTCCTTAGTGGTTTTTATGCATTTACTAGGTAAAAAGACGCTTATATAACTATATAGCAAATTAAAAATTGCATTGGCGGAAAAGAATAGAAACTGGAAAGAAAAAATTTTTAAAGACATAAAAAAAAACCTCTCTGTACCAGGAAAGACAAAACTGAAGGAATAAATACATAAAGGCCTAAATAGCAGATTTACAAAAGCTTCAACGGTATAGACTTACAGCTGAAACATTCCGGAGTTGCGGAGTGGGAGTCATGGTAAGGGTAATGAAGTGCATAGTCCTTGGGGAGATATAAGGAAACAAATAGGAAGATAAGTAGGAGACAAGAGAAGAGAGATAGGTAGGGTGCAGCATTGAGAGGGCTTTGAAGGTTAGGATTAGAAATTCAAATTGAATCGCGTGGGGAACAGGCACCACGCGCACGTCGGAAAAGAGTCACATTGTAAAAACAATTTAAATAAAAAAACATTTGGAGTGAGTCTGTTATCTGATAGGTTACCATGCACTGGAAATCAAAGGGTTTAAAATAATCGAAGGGATTGTGATTATATGTTATTCACAATATATCACTAATCGAGAATCAAACAAAAAATAGCGAGCACTTCAACTTTAGAAAAAGTGAAAACCTTATAGGGGCAAATTTACTTAACACGGTCCGGATGAGATCCCACAAGTGCATTTCACTAGACAATTTCATGTGCAGCAATTCAAAAGATTGCGCTTCCGATTGATGACATGAAACGGTCGCTTTCCTGATCAGGTCGCCGGAGGTCACATCTCCGCCCGGAAGTATGTAGGTTATGGCCTTGCAACACAATTTTTAAGTTAAAATCTGGGTCTGTCCGTATCCGGGTCGGATGTCCGGCCCAGATTTTGTGTAGCATGAAAAAAAAACTTTTTGGGACACAAATCCGCATACACATGCAACCAATTGGCTTATTAAACATGTCCGCGGGTGATCCCGTAACGTGGAAAACCCAACAGAAATGTGCCGGCGGGAGCCCTTAGTAAAGGACCCATAGTTTTATCACCCATAGTTAAGCAATACAACTTTACTCATGGGATAGCATCCATCCTATCCTACAGTGGAAGTTTTTTTCCTAATTTTGTAATCAAAGAAATGGAGGAACCCAGAATCCCGTATATGGTGCTGTGGTTTGACTCGAATGATGAACTGCTCCATTTACTCTCACGGGGAATAAGAGGAAGTGAGTTCAGAGTTCCATCAGTAATATGAGTGAATGGGAGTGTAGTAGTATGGCTTCTGGCAACGACCAAAGAACTAATTTCACCGTATGCTCTTGTTTGTGATGGATCCTAACAGATAAATTGACACCATTGTCATACCTCCAAACATCGATGTCTTTCTACAAGATAGGCCAAAAATAGTAATCTTAAAAATCTCTCTCAAAACTGTATAAGACTAGTGACTGACTGACTGATCACAAAACTGGTATGAAAACAGCCCTATCAGAAGGTTGTAAGTCCCCATGGGAATAGAATGAGTTTGCTTTAGATCGTTCCCTTCTATAGGGACAAAGAGAGAAACTTTCATAGAGTTTTCAATTAGCAAGATTAATATCCCCACAGTGGTAACCTATTCATAAACAATTGGAGGCCTCATCCTAAATTAGAAGAGCACAGCCTTGCTGTTACCACTCTTAATTACAGTTCACAATTAATAGTTCATGAATTTGGTGGAGGCAATGGCCCTGCTCTTCTCCTTTGCGGGGGAAGTGGTAAGGACAGGGAAAAAAAAGCGAAATTTGCACAAGAAAAAAATTGATGGCCATATGATGAACTATCTTAGCCAATTACAATACAGGGGAATTGTGGCAAGAGCCAGGTGTCACTCTACACAATTAACTATGTAGTGGATGACCTTGGATGGCCCATCAATAGTCAAACCCTGGGTATAAGGCCACATGAAATAGAACATGTGCACTTTTGTGGGCAATAAACAGAGGGAAGTGAACCTTATTTGTGGCCATTTTATTAGCAGGTCCCAATGCAGCTGCAAAGAGCGGACAGGAATAAAGACCTGCTCTAAACTTGGGCCCAACCACAGCCCGTGCATGAACCGGCTGTGCGCATGTGCCTACGGCTTCCATACCACAGTTATTCCATGAGACTTCATTACCTTCGCATGGAAGGTGTTCCTTTCAACAAGCTTGATATTATCCAATCAGTTAAAACGGTTTAGAATAAAAAATATATCTCAAAGGTTATGTAGGAATTACCAGAATAAATACCATGACAAGAGAAAGCACAAAAGAATTACACCTATAAAGTGTCGTAAATTTGGCACTAAGAAAGAATCCCAGGCACAGTAAAATGGGGATTATCTCTGTACAAGATGTTTCCCATTAAGTTATCATATAAAGTAGGATGCCGTATAGCTGCCTAGTATAGAATGGGAAGGAAGCTCCATCAGGGATCTGTATACTGTATTCCCTCTAGGGAAACATTCCTCAACAAGATCCCATCTTCCATGGGATTACTTTGTACAGTCACAGTATTTCTATGATTATTCATTTAATAGGTAGAAAAATAGCCACAATGACCTTGTAAGAAAGTGTTTTTATAAAGAGTTTTGGCCAAATATGTGACCTTATTTTAGAACTGCATAGTGCGTTGTATTGGACTTTGTTTGGGTATTGATCAAGAACTGTTCTGACACAAGAGGGTCTCAAAACTTGCTGCATGTTATATCTAGGCCAAGCAAAGGTTGACTAAAAGTTTGTTATATCTTCCAAGCCAAACCATGCGAGGCTGATGGATGGGGATTTTATTTGTTCTCCCCCTACAATTGCTGCCTCAGTTTTCAGCTCTAGGACGTACTATTTCATCAAGAGGAGCGATCGCACTCCATGACTATTTACGTCATTGACCAATGATGAGTCAGCTCCTCATTGGACCCAATTGGGAAACAAGGGTAGTATCAGCGGTAATTTACACATGACATCCAGGTGTAAAACCAAGGTAGGTGAGAGCAGAGTATTCCCTGCTCTGACTGCGCTTGGTTCCCTGGTCCACGACTTCCAGATCTGCCTACAACTGCAATAAATAGTTTTTATTTGGGGCTCTGGATGTATAGTGCACATCTTCCACAGAATTCAGGGGGTTATGAGCATAAATCTTTGTTCTGCACCCAAAAAGCGTCTACTACTTTTATATGTTTATTATGTTTCATTTGTTTTAGTGATATTTTATCACAATTTTTTAAGAATAATAAAGGAGTAAAATACCACGGTTGGCCACCAAACAGAGATTTTTTTCCGATGAGTACACGGTCACAGACTGAATACATAATACCCACTTGATTTTATGACAGGGGAACACCGAGGGCTTCCCCCGTGGACTGACTATTGAGCCGAAAAAGTTGGTTGTGACTATAAACAACTGTAGAAAGTGAGAAGATAAAAATTTCATAGACAAAAAACCCAACAACTCCGAAATGTCTGTGCTTTCCGTTCTCTGTCTCCTTTCTTCCTAATGCCATACAATGAAATAGTACAAGCTATCCCAGAAAAATATCATTCCTCAATGCTCAGAATGTATGACAGAATATTGTATCTAGAGAAATGTGCCAGAGTTCTGAAATCATCTGTGCAAAAAAAATGTACATGTATATACCACATTTGGTAATTTTAGAAACTCAATAGAAACCCTTTGGGGCTTCTCAGTTAAGAGACATGGAATAGCAGAAAACAGGTGTTGCTTAAAGGGGTTTACCAGGAGCTATTATTTATGGCCTATGCTAGTCAAACCCAATCCCCATGTTCCAGGTTGATCATTTTCAGTTGCCCCTAAACACAACCTGTAAGTTCTGACTTTATAGTCGGGTGCCCGCCATTTTGGATTTCTGTGTGAGGCCAGTTTTCTGTCTCACTCTCTGCTCGGGCCTGTAGCTCCGTCCCTGTAGTTCAGCACGAGCTCAGACACATACTCTGATTCACTTCCTGCCAGCAACAGCACATGTCAGGTAAGAGAAGCTATAAAACCCAAACTCCAGGCAGATAAGTTATCCGGGGGAAGGGGGAGGCAGGCCATAACCTGTATCATATTTTTTTCTTCATTATACATATCTGTAAGAACAGATATGTACGAGCTGACAGTTTGTAAAAGTCGTGTCAGCCTCTGTCATGTCATGCCTTTTTGTAAAAGACATCTCATCAATCCCATCGGATCATCTATCTTTCTATGTGTCAGTGTGTTAGTACAATGTCAGTAGTGTATTTACACCTGTACAGTGATAACTATAACCACATTGTACCACACACGAACTAGATGGATTATAATGGTGTCTGCTTAGAGAGCCCCCACGTCCACACCTTGGGATTTTGCACTGACCCACAAGGAGTGATAGGAGACTGAAACAGTAATAGCACTGAGCAAATGTAAAGTATCAGATTGAGAACATCTGACGTTATCACATATGTTCTGATAATGTGTCCCCTACCTATATTACTGGCCAACTTTATCATATATTCACATTTCACAGCAGGATAAAAAAAGACCTTGAGATGTTCGATACAAGACCAAGGGATTTTCGAGACATACAGTGCCATAGAGAGAGTAGCCCAATAGTGCCACCAGGAGAGCAGAAAAAATTGGGGAGGGATGAATCATTGTTACTTGAGTTACATCACTTTCTCTCTTCAAATGTCTCAAATTGTTGCCTCTGCCAATTTGCAATTCTTTGAGAGCCTATCCACGTCTTCTGTTAAAAACTCTAGATGTGAACCCGATGTGGTAGACAGATTTATGAAGTGGTGACTTTTCAAAAAACTGGCATTTGCAAACGGATTTAGGTGCAAATCCATTGTGCAGGAAAAACCTTAGTGTGATCTAGATCGAATATACCAAAATGAAACACCATTGACCTTGTTATGTAGACACTAAATACTGTACATCTGATATGCAAATATTAGAATGAAGTCAACAATGACCATTCATAAATCTAAGATTCCGCTTTATTATAAATTAGCCATAACTTAGTACTATGATGGTAGTGATGAGGCGAAACCCATTCTGGTTCGAGTTTGTCAATTTCAGGCTGAAATCGGAAACCAAGTTTGGTTTCTACTACCCGAACCACGATCCTAACGTCAAACACCCATCGGTAATCCTTAAATGTTGTCTTCATGTAAACACCTGTGATCTTCATCGTGGGGGAGGGGATGGTGGCTCGCAGTATGTTGTGGTGGGGGTGAGCCCGAACGTACAACCCTAATGAATCATAAGGTTCTCATCCAGCCGGTAACTTCTTTGTCTTCTACTAATTAGTTTTTGTATTAGTTTTTTTAAGAAATAATATTAATAATATAAAACCTGTCTGACAATAAAAAAAATGACAAATTAATCCATTATGCACACCCCACTCCCAACACACAAACGTGTCCCAAACCACCTTCCTCCCAAACTTTTTGTAATGTTTCAAGGATCTAATGTGGGTTGGGTATTGTCATTTACAGTAAATACCTATAGAAGCGCTAGAGGAAACTTATGGGGATCGTTAATTTCCATATCCAGTCACCATGAACAATACACAGCTATAATACAATAAATTGGTTCCATATACAGTGTATATTTACTGCTTTACATACAATAGCAATTATTTTTATCTCTTGCTGTATATTACTATTTCCCACTCTTCTAATTTTCAATTGAAATAACTCGTTCAACATGATATATAAACTCGTTATTTCATTTTTGTTACGTATTCCTTCCAAAAATAAGAACGTCTGTCACTATTCCTCCTTGTTTTGTGCCTAGCAACATGCCATATTAGTTATTCATTGGGAACCAAGTCATTTTTACTTGGATAATATATCGAGCTCTGTAGAGAGAGCCGGCTCGCTAGATTGATTGTGGCCAAAGGAAAGCAAATGAAACCCTTTTTATGCCGGCTCGGTTCTGACTGCACCGGTATTCAATGATGAACAGCACCGTGGAACAAATCAGCTCTCTAAGGAAATAATATGTATCCATCATGTGGTAATCACTAGAACTGGTGACATTGTGTTTCATCATCGCTAATGGAGATTAGCATATCCTCATACCTGCCTATAATGTCACTGAAAAGAATCAGGACAACACTGGAAATAGTACATAAAGTAAATATAAAATCAGAAGCCCGGTTTTCAGTGATTAGATAGTGATACAAGAAATAAAGACATCTATAATGTGTAGAACTAATTTAGATACAGATCGTTATAATATTCAACTACTGACAAAATAAGCATATAAAAGAAGGAATAATAAAGCCTTCCCCCACAACACACGGATGAGCAGGGCCTATTAGGGTTTAGGTTTGGCCAAGGTTGGTCGAACTTTGGTTCGGGGTACCAAACTTGAATGGTTGTCCCACTGGTAACACCAGCAATCGGTTGCCAGCCTAATATGACCCCATTTTACAACGAAGATTAATTTCCAAAATTTTCCTGGAGTTAGATGATACGTTAAGGAAATATGTTTTTAAGTTTATCTCTTAAGCCCGGTTAAAAAACATAAAATAAAAATTAGATTATGCAAATGAGCCTCAGGGGCTCCATTGTGTCTATGAGTCTGGAGCCCCTTATGCTCATTTGCACAAGGTCTAAGCAGATTTGAAGAACAACATAGTGGCAGCATGGGCACCTTACTTCTAGTGGTTAATGGCCTTTAAAAAAATCTTCTAACAGTATACACAGTCAATCTCCTCCAGGTATATCCTAATGACAATTTCTCCCATATTCTCCTACAAACAAATATATAAAATTTCCTTTCTAAGAACCATCTTTAGCCTAAAATGGTACTCTTATCTCCAGACTACACTTTGCTTGCAAGAGAAAACGCACTAGGTCAGCAACATTTCACTTTATCTACATATGACCAACATCTGAATTTCAATAAACTTTAATATACCACCCAAATCCGGAAACACCAATACTAAAAAAAAACTAAGACAGCCCAAATTTATTTTTTTTTATTCACAAAGGAAACTCTTCAACCTCTCAAAACATCTTCAGAAAAACTAAACAGATCTCCTCTCGATAAGTCTTCTTCTGCCCATATCACATCAGCCACTGACTTCCCCTATTTCTTGACCTCAAAATATTCATCCGCAACTCACCCTTAACCGCAATTTTATATCCAGACTCCATGAACCACTGTCCTCAACCAGACAATAGCTATCAAGTACCTTTCCAACCCTCTCATTATAGCCACTGACATCACAAGGACCAGCCATTGAGACTTCTCACTCCCTAGTGTACGAGGATCTAAAAAAGATAACTGCAAAAATAAGCCCCACTCCCTCCTAAATACAAACTCTCGGCATCAGAATGACAAATCCATCAAATCCCTAAAGAGGAATGCTACTGACAGGGGAGGGGGTAGTACTCCAAAATCAGGTCAGACTAATTACAGAAGCCCTCAATGGGGCAGATTTACTTACCCGGCCCATTCGTGATCCAGCGGCGCGTTCTGTGCGTGTGGACTCGGGTCTTCCGGCGATTCACTAAGGTAGTTCCTCGGCGTTCAACACAGATGTCGCTGTTGCGGTGAAGTTCCCCAAGGTCCGCCGAAATGCACGGGCCTATACTGATGAAGGTAAGTGCGAGTCCCGCAAACACTTTTTTTAAAAAAATGTGTCGTTTTTTTCCGAATCCGTCGGTTTTCGTTTGGCCATGCTCCCCCATTTCCATCGCGGGCATGCCTGCGCCGATGCGCCACAATCCGATCGTTTGCGCCGAAAATCCAGCGGCAATACAGGGAAAATCGGCGCAAATCGGAAATATTGGGTAACACGTCGGGAAAACGCCGATTCGGGCCCTTAGTAAATGACCCCAATATTTGTCTGACAACATATTATGAAGATCTTACCCCATAACCCTGTGCCACACAGATCTCCAAATAATGGCAACAATATGATTCAACAAGCCATCAATGACCAACACTGAACAAAGATTCCTTACGATTTGCATCCTCCTCCCCTACCAGGCATTAACTCCTTCACGTAACCTCTCAATTACATCGACCTACATCTACAACCCTCGGTCTCACAGTTATCTTCATACGAAAGATCCTACCCAGTTAACGAACTAAACCATTTCAAAAACCTTTCTATTGATCAAGAAAGTCCTACTTCTAACAGCAGAAGTCTCAGCCCTATAAAGGAACATTCAACCATAAGCCCATTGTTCTTCAAACATAGCCCAATAACATAACAGGTGGGAGTGGGAGATGGAAAACCTATTATTAACCCTTTAAACGACTTGTGAACTAATAGAATATCACAAGGCCATTAAGGGGAAACGAAAAGGGCTCAAGTGCTAAGACATATCCAAGAGATTGGGTGGTTGCCGGCCGTATATGGCAAAATATACCCACAGGGTGACACCCCCACGATCAGCCAGGCGTGATTGCGCCATCATGGATTATCAGAAAGAAGAGAAAAAAGGAAACGAAGGGGGAATGCGGCTTCGGTGACATCATCAGGGAAATAGGGTGAAGAAAGTGCGCCGAACTGATCAACTGATACACACTTGACGGATGCAGAGTATTACCCAATGCATGGTGCCATTGTCCTGAAGATCTTAGTCGTTCCTGCAGCTCCCAAAACTCTGAAGGACCGGTTGCACCCAACACAGGGACTGGTATTGAACAACGCAGAGAAATGTGCAAATAATTGCGCTAATATAGCTCTTTTTTGCACATTCTGTGCCATCATGGATTGGAATGTTGATCCATGTGACATCATCTATTCCCATGAGACTCCAGGACCATCCATTTGGATTTGGTAGGAAAAGTCCAATGCCATAGGATGAAAAGTTATTGAAAGTCACAATATGGCAAAATAAAGGTTTTTTTTTGTACAGAGGTTTTAATTCTTTAATCTATTAAAACACAATAAACTATATAAGTTTTATCAAAACAGAGCCCAGATGAAAATGGTGCAATTTTTTTTTTTTTACACATTTAACACCTTTACATTTTTTTCCAGTTTCATGGCATGGAATATTAAATAGCCCCACAATTATATTACACAGATAACAAGCCTCACTCAGCTTTGACATACACGGAAAATAAAAAAGTTATGGATTTGTGAAGGTGGGAGGGAAAAATGAAAACACAAAAACAAAAAAGTTGTTAAGGATTAGGGTTAAATAAAGGTCTCAATAATATACACGTATATTGCATTATTTTTATGATAACAACCTTTCAGAAAATCTATAGCATCCTTGTAGCGATTGATTGATTTTTTTTCCAGCAAAAATAAAAATCAATCAAAACATAATGTGCATGTTAACCAAAAATGAAAAATCATGAAAAAAAAAAATCCAAAGCTTCTAAATCTACATTGAAGTCAATATTTTCATGTTTAACTAACAGGGTTTAAGTACCCCGAGGGGCGTTAAAAGATAGTTTTAAAAATGAAAAAAAAATTAGGTAATGCCACCTATATCAAAATGCCCAATCTATCGAAATATAAATGGTTATCGCCGGTGGTGAACCCCATAACGGAAAATAGCGGCCAAACATCTGATTATTACACTGTTTACATAACATAAAAATTTTCATAAAAAGTGATCCAAAGGGCATAGTACTCAAAATGGAAGCAATTGAAAACGTCAGCTCATTTTGCAAAAAAATGAAACTTATGCAGCTCAACACCAAAGTATGAAGAAGTTATAGTGTCAGAAGTGGCAAAGCATTTTTTTTCGTCTTTTTTTTGTTTCATTGTAAAATAAAAAAAAAAACCTATATAAATTTGGTATCAAAATTTGGTGATCATACTAAAAACACATAATAAAAGTACGTTATCATTTGCAGCCCACAGTGAAAGCCGTGAAAACCGAGCCCACAAGAAGGTGACAAAAATGCATTTTTTCACCAATTGCACCACAATTTGGAATTCTTTGCGCTTCCCAGTATATGTAAAAAGAGTTAAGATTCCCGTCCTTATCTATCTGAAGTGGAAGAACCTCAGGACACTTTCAGATACTCTGGTAAGTAGAGGAGAAACGACGAAAAAATATCACAGAGTGGCTGCTTTACGTAATGAAGTACATGAAGCAGTTATCACCTGCTGTCATTCATCTCTGAAATAGTTTTCAAAGGTTTAATTATGCCTCAAGAAAAGTCTAAAATTTGTCCTATTTACAGACAACATTTTCTAGAGCAGGAGGAGCTCAATGATTATATATGGGGCACATTACTTATATCGAAACGAAAGAAAAACGAGAACTCCGCACCATGTAGGTTAAAATCTTTCCGTCTTCTATGAAGCTGTATTTAATTTCCAAAAATCATTAGAACCATAAAAAAATCAAAGAACATTTTCTTTACAATGCACACACAGGAGAAATAGCCTACGCGTTTCTGGTGGCATTGCACCCTTACTTAACCGGTCCCTGCAAGATTCACGATCCGGACTGTCTGACGAGGATTGAACTCTGCCGCAATTCATGAAGATTGTGAGCAACCGATACGCTGCAGGTCGCTTCCCACCGATAGGGCGTCTGGAGTTCACCTTCATTGTCCCCCCTGCATGTCAGTGCTTGGCCTGCCACACAATTTTGAAGTGAGAAATCACGCGGCTTGTCCAAAATCCGTCGGATCGTCCGATTGCCTGTCCCGATTTGGGTCGCATGAAGCTGGAGCTTATGCACCAAAATCCAATCACATGCGTCAAAAAAAAACCCTATTAAATCCCTTGTCACAGTGGACAAAATGGAAATATCGGGATTCCTACAAAAGTGTGGGTCCCCGGGGCCCTTTGTAAATGAGCCCCATAGTGTCCTATCTGCAGGCAGCATGTTATAGAGAGGAGGACTAAAGACATTTTACATAGTATTCATATGCAGGGAGCATGTGCAACACTCCCCCACCGGGGGCCTAGCTTTTCTTGGGGCCTGGAGGCAGCCGGAGCCAATGAATACACGGAGTGGACTGGCGGTTTTTTGCAGGCTGAGAACGTGATTTGTCATGCTGTAGGCATAAGGAACTGGAGGGCTGGTCCCACAAGCCTGGCAGGTCTCCAGCCGGTGGTGGTGTGTGCATTAAATATGGGGGAAGGAGGTGATGTATTCATTCTCCCTTGGGCAACCCCTGAGTGTCTTAAAGATGTTCCCTGGGAAATGGATGGGGAGCACGTGGTGGTGACAGCCGTATCCCGAGGTTCAAAAGGAGGAATGTGCCGTGCAAAATAACTAACAGTTCTTTATTGAACAGCAGTGTAGAAGCAAGGGGCCTAAACGGTCTCACAGCAGATTCTTTTTGTACTGAGTGGTCATGAAAAGATACTGTCCCCAGAAATAGTGCACCAGCCTGGTAATAGATTCAGGCGGGGGGATGGGTGTGTCCATTTGTAGAAGCTGCAGCTCTGAGTCGTCTGACTCTGGCGGGCTTAAGTTGTGTTAATTCCATAAAGGTGCATGACACTGTCTCTGCTCTCAATCTGTATGCTGGTTTCTAAGAGGATTGCTTCTAGGGGAACTGGGTTCCAAGAGCCCTTGTTCTCCCTATTCCAAGGGGGTTATATCCTCGAGGTGGTAGCACACTCTCAATCCACTCCAGTTTGCAATATAGCCAAAATTGGTCATAACGTGTATCCACTTAACCATTGCCTGTTCAGGCAGATCTAAAGCTACAAATTACCTGAGACTTTCCTGCATATCCTTGGGTGTGAGTTGTCAGGCTCACCAGGTGGTTCCGACATGTAGAGGACTTATTCAGCAACTGCTCCCTTGCCTATACATGGCAGGGGGGTTGCACATGTTATAGACAGAAAGGAGCTGAGCAGATTGTACATAGTGCCCTATATGCAGGCACATGTTATAGAACAGGAAGAGCTGAGCTGAGCAGATTGTACATAAGTGCCTATCTGCAGCCAGCATGTTATAGAGCAGGAGGACCTGAGTGGATCGGTACATAGTGTCCTACTCCATGCAGCTTGTTATAGAGCAGGAGGAGCTGAGAAGTTTGTTATAGTGTCCTATCTGCCGGCAGCTGTTATAGAGCCAAGAGGAGCTGAGCAAGGTAATACATAGTGTCTTATCTGCGGGCAGCATTTTATAGAGCAGGAGGGGGTGAACAGTTGTACATAGTGTCCTATCTGAGGCAGCATGTTAATAGAGCAGGATGGAGCTGGCAGTATTGTACAAGTTGTCCTATTGCAGGCAGCAATCTTTATAGAGCAGGAGGAGCTGAACAGATTGTACATAGTGTCCTACCTGCAGACAGCATGTTATAGAGCAGGAGGAGCTGAACAGATTGTACATAGTGTCCTATCTGCAGACAGCATGTTATAGAGCAGGAGGACCTGAGTGGATGGTACATAGTGTCCTAACTCCATGCAGCATGTTATAGAGCAGGAGAAGCTGAACAGATTGTACATTGTGCCAAATCTGCAGGAAGTATGTTATAGAGCAGGAGAAGCAGAGAAGATTGCATGTTATAGAGCAGGAGGACCTGAGTGGATGGTACATAGTGTCCTAACTCCATGCAGCATGTTATAGAGCAGGAGAAGCTGAACAGATTATACATTGTGCAAAATCTGCAGGAAGCATGTTATAGAGCAGGAGAAGCAGAGAAGATTGCACAGTGTGCCATATTTGTAATCAGCATGTTATAGAGCAGGAGGAGCAGATAAGGTTGCACATAGTTCCTATCTGCAGGCAGCTTGTTATAGAGAAGGAGGAGCTGTGCAGATTGTACATTGTGCCATGTCTTTACGCAGCATGTTATTGAGCAGGAGGATCCAGATTACAAAGGAGCTTATGTGTTTCGAACCCTAGTCGGTTGTTGATGATAACATGATGATATGAATAAGCAGTGACTAAGGTTGGATAACTCCGGTGGAGATCCTCATCATTAGTCTCTAGTGTACGGAGGACCCGTTATTTTTAAAGGTAACATGAATAATCAGGTATAAATCACCAAAGAAGGAGGATTTGCATTTGTAATTAAGCAGATCAACATGAATGGATCTAATCAGTGCAGAGATGTATTTTAGCTGATGTCAGCAGATTTTGAGGCTCCTGATGAGGAAGAATAATGTAAGAGAAAAAATATGTCATCTTAGTTCACAGTAAGTCTACAGGTACAAACAAAGGAATTTTATCTTTTACACAAATTCCCATTCAGATTTCATTGTGCAAATCTGCACTTAATCTCCATTTTATTATAGATTTGTATTACATGGGGTGAATTCTGCAATAAAATCCTCTAAAAAAAATTATTATGCTGCATGTTTACCCCCCTACCCTGATTTTATGTTAAATTTTATACACGCCTGAAAGTCCAGAGCTAATGGGTGCATTCAGTCACCATTAACTCAAATAGAGGAAATCTAGCTTGAAAATCCAGCACTTTTCTAAAATCTAGCCCCTAGACGTATGTTATAGGAAATCAATAGCCATCACGATAAACCAGGGACACTTACTCATAGATCCAGGTACCGGGACTGTGGTAATTTTCTTATATGTGTTATCCATGGCCTCCATCCTTCTAAAATCAACTTTTACAATTATGCTAATAAGTCAGAAGGGCTCTGTGGGGCATTCCCAGAGCACCTCTGTGCCGTAGCATCACAGGCTGTTGCACTGCGACCTCAAGATTCCTTATGTAATCTGCACAGTGTAACAGCCTGTAAAGATACAGCACATAGGGCCCCAGAGCCCTTTAGTTTCATTAGCATAATTTTAAAAGTTGATTTTAGAAGGAAGGAGACCATACATTACAAATATAAGAAGATTACCACAGTCACGGTGCCTGGATCTATGAGTAAGTGTCCCTGGTTTATCATGATGGATTTTTATTTCATTTAGAATAAGTTTAAGGGCTATATATTTAGAAAAGTATGGTAATTGTTTAGCACCGATAGATCCTAGTGGTTTTTCTGCAATTTATTGTGATGACATTACAGGGGCACAGCAGTAGCGTCCACCTTAACTCCCATGGGCGGGCAGCTGTGATTCACAGCTAAAGAAGATAAATCACCAGGTGAAGGGGTTAAACGGCCAAGATTGGAATCATCTCCAAAAACACTACAGCACACATTATTGTTAATTACGCTGCCCCAGGTGCTCTATTATGTACAGCCACTACAGTTCTAGATTCCCTAATGTATATTAGAAACCTGAACATGAGAGTCTATGAAGGGGCTGAAAAATATAATAAAACTTGGCTGAATGCAGCAGATATCTCTCTATCAAAGAACTTTTATGATCCCTTTTACATCTTGTGCAGCTCCAAAAAAAACAAATAGATGTTAAAGTAAATTGTGCAATATCCTGCAAAGACGTTTGAGGTCAAGCGGAGACCAATAAAACCAAGAGTATGTGATCTCATCAAAACACACAGATCTTATTTATCCGATTTTTATTAATAGGAAACAGTTTTGCCTCTTCCCGGTAGCCACTCGGATGTAGGATTTCGGAATTTTTGTTGACACATTTACATGGCTTTGAAGAATTGCAAAAAATTTGTGTACGGTTTGTTCTGCTGACAAGTGCGGTGTTAACATGTTATTCCTATTACTGATATAAAAAGTAACCAAAGTTGAAAATCTTTAGGTTACAGTTTAAGGGATATTCCCACGAAGACAAGATTCTTAAATATACTCAGGATAACAAAATAACACATTCTCTAATTCACTGGTATTAACAAAAATACAGCATTTCACAGATATAACCGGTCTCTATCAGTCCTGGTGTACACAATTTCGGTTGCCCCAGGATCCGACCATAAATCTTCTGATAATGGTCAGGCAGGGCAGATTCTTCTAATGAATAGCTTCTCCTGTCTGCACAATGCAGTGCGCTCTGCATCCAGCACCTGTAAATCTAGATTTCATTCCTGCGAGTGCTGCTCCGGTAATGTCTTAGGAAATCTGGCATGTCAAGGTACGGTGTGGGGATTATTAAGACTGGTGCAAGATGTGCTAATTTATTTCTCCCAGCTCAAGTTGAAATAAGTTCAAAAAGCTAATTACCAGGTTTACCATCTCAGTATTGGTGATGATCAAATCATAAAATGTAAGTCTATACCTCACAGTGATCGATCATTCTCAACAAAAGGAACATTACTAAGAAAAAACTAATAAAGAGCAATAATAAGTGGACCGGTACAAGTTCGGTTCACTGATTTCAGCCAAACTAAAGTTTGATTCAGGTACCTAACACTCTCCAATAACACCTTCATTGCACCAATTGTGGTTGTTACTGGTTGGGGGTGAGCCGAACCCCAACCTTTGGCTGAAATTGGGGTTCGGGTCCGCTCAAAAGCAACCTACAGTTGGTGCCGGAAAGTGTTACCGATAGGGTAGAGCTCAAGTACCCAACCTGGACTTTGGGCCTAGCTCAGACTAAATCACATCCTACACAAAGATGAGTAACAGCAATTTTTCAGAATCTTCCCAGGTGTTTTTTAATTTAACTTTTTTTCCAAATAATGTTTACCATTTATATCGCGTATCTGCTAGTTATTGTCTTAATGACTCTCCAAGGTATTCTCTTTTTCTATGTACAGGATATTTATATTTCTTGATATGCTGCATAATACGATGTTTCATAAGGAGACCCAAGCTTGCAATATTTTTGGTAATTTTTTTATTAGAAGTAGAGATGAGCAAATCATCAAAGATTAAAGCTTTGCCAAATTTTTTTGTTTAGGTCAAAATCTATTTGATTTGATCAATGTTTCATCAATTGTCCCGCGAGGGAAAATCTGTGCAAATCGGAAATATTCGGGTAACACGATGGAAAAAACGCAATTTGGGCCCTTAGTGAATGACCCCCATTGTCTTGCTTACTCTCCAAAGTATTCTCTTTTTCTATATACAGGATATTTATATTTCTTGATATGCTGCATAATACCATGTATCAAAAGGAGACCCAAGCTTGCAATATTGTTGGTAATTTTTTTATTGCAAGTAGAGATGAGCAAATCATCAAAGATTAAAGCTTTGCCAAATTCTTTCAAACTATTTAGTTTAGGTCAAAATCTATTTGATCTCATTTTTTCCAATGATAGGTTAGGCAGGGTAAGATGCATCTACGTTGCCGATGTTGTTGCTGATGTCCACCTCAATAGTTAGCCCCACCCCTGCTTCTTCATGACCTATTGTTAGAGATTGATGCTTAGTTACCTGCTCTTAGTCTTATAACAGAAATGTCTTCTTTCCTACCTCTTGGCTATATGTTAACACTAGTACACCTCTAGTACAGAACACAAACTGACAACTTATACTTAGAAAACATGTCGCCAATTTTAAAAATAATTTAAAAAAAAATAAAAGCAAAAAATTTGATCTATAATTGAATAGTTATACTAGGTGGTACTTATCTTCCTTTGACTCCCCATTTATGGAGCCTTTAGTTTTGAAGTTTACACCACTGACTGGGAAATGTTTGCCATCATGTGACCACTATAGGCAGCCATTAGCCTCAGCAGTATGAAAAATTAAAGAATTGGTCCAGGTTTGTAAATTTTTGTAATCACTGCCAGTCTGTGTTGGTAGATAAAGGTTTAGCTTTGACATCACGTCGATAGACCACTCCTGCCTAAAACTGCACCCTGTATTTGGCTACAGTACATGCGAACTGTCAATATGACATTACCAATGAACCTCCATTTACTGACAGAGGTCGGCAGTGATGGGAGACCCTTATTATGGCTGGATCTCTTGATGTTTTATGTGCCGCCAGGTAAATCTTACACATAGATCCAGATTGGGTCCTGATGCCAGTAGCTGGGCACTGCAAGATCGGGCAGGACATTTGCCACTTGGGCTCTCTGAATACATCCTGCAAATGGCTGGTCATGGTGGTCGTTTAGCTCGTGGGTCCCCCAACAAGTCCAAGTACTGGAAACAGGAAGCTGGGGCAGAACATGTGCCACAGCTGAACTTTGCAATGTATTCTTCTGCTTGATCTCATCTCAGTAGAGTCAGACATACTAACTAGCGATAGAAGTAAAAAAAAAAAAAAGTTATAACTCTCATTTTAAAAAATGTTTAACCCCAGGGCTAGGGGTAGAGGACGAGGGCGGCATACATGGTCCCCTTATCAAACGAGCTGTGTCAGGCAGAATTTTGGGTTGTTTTCATGGCTTCCATGTTAACTTTGTCGCCACCCTGCTGTGTAATCCACAAAATATACTGGCAAACTTTTATCATGTACCGATATTATTTGAGCACTTCTTGCTCACCTCCTTTGGTTCCTCTCTGCCACCCATTGGTTTGAAGCCTGAGTCCATTTAGGGTATGTCGCCATGACACTCTCTAGCCTGCTGCCGCTGCCTCTGCATGCCGTCCCCTATAGTGTCAGGGTCAATTATTGGATGTTTTAGATGCTATCTAGCTTCATTCTGTCACTCTGTCATGGCCATGCTGTTGCCCATAATTTTGGCATAATGGTGCGTTTAAGCAGCCTCAGAGGCATCCATGCATGCTGCCCCTGCTGTTTCCTGTCCATTTCCGTGGTGTTTCCATCCTTTTCTGAGGTTCCCAGGTGTTTGGCCAAGCTTCCCTGTGCAGAGCCTTGGTCCCCTTGAAAAATGCTCGAGTCTCCCATTGACTTCAATGGGGTTCGTTATTCGAGACGAGCACTCGAGCATCGGGAAAAGTTCGTCTCGAATAACGAGTACCCGAGCATTTTAGTGTTCGCTCATCTCTAGCTATATGTTAACACTAGTATACCTCTAGTACAGAACACAAACTGACAACTTATACTTAGAAAACATGTCGCCAATTTTAAAAATAATAAAAAAAAATAAAAGCAAAAAATTTGATCTATAATTGAATAGTTATACCAGGTGGTACTTATCTTCCTTTGACTCCCCATTTATGGAGTCTTTAGTTATGAAGTTTACACTACTGACTAGGAAATGTTTGCCGTCATGTGACCACTATAGCCAGCCATTAGCCTCAGCAGTATGAAAAATTAAAGAGTTGGTCCAGGTTTGTAAATGTTTATACTTTTGGCCCCATTTAATCCCTGCCAGTCTCTGTTGGTGGATAAAGGTTTAGCTTTGACATCACGTCGATAGACCACTCCTGCTACAGCCTAAAACTGCACCCTGTATTTGGCTACAGCACATGCAAACTGTCAATATGACATCACCAATGAACCTCCATTTACTGACAGAGGTCGGCAGTGATGGGAGACACCTCTTTAATATTATGGCTGGATCTCTTGATGTTTTATGTGCCGCCAGGTAAATCTCACACATAGATCCAGATTGGGTCCTGATGCCAGGAGCAGGACACTGCAAGATGGGGCAGGACATTTGCCGCTGATTTGTTCTTGGGCCCTCTGAGTACATCCTGCAAATGGCTGGTCATGGTGGTCGTTTAGCTCATGGGTCCCCCAACAAGTCCAAGTACTGGAAACAGGAAGCTGGGGCAGAACATGTGCCGCAGCGGAACTTTGCAATGTATTCTACTGCTTGATCTCATCTCAGTAGAGTCAGACATACTAACTAGCGATAGAAAATGGGGTGAAAAAAGGGGAAGCCAGAGCTGCAGTATTGGCACCCTAACAATCAACCACAGCATTGATTGGCGCACCTCTTTATACCTCTTTATTATATATTAACACCGACCTATGTTGTCACAGCGCGGTGAGTCACTGCCCTAAATCTTTGTGTCTATCCACAGGTGCAAACAGTGAAACGGGGTTTTGTGTCTCAGGAGCGTTAAAAGGTAAGCAATCCGGCAACCCCAGGGTTTTTCCCCTATAACTAACTGACCCCCCTTTTAACAACTGATTTTTCTAACGTAACTTGTTTTTTAAAAAATCCTTCAAAATAATTCTGACTGTGGCATATTCCATTTTAAGGTCAAGCTAGGATGAGCGAGCACTAAAATGCTCGGGTACTCGTTATTCGAGACGAACTTTTCCCGATGCTCGAGTGCTCGTCTCGAATAACGAACCCCATTGAAGTCAATGGGAGACTCGAGCATTTTTCAAGGGGACCAAGGCTCTGCACAGGGAAGCTTGGCCAAACACCTGGGAACCTCAGAAAAGGATGGAAACACCACGGAAATGGACAGGAAACAGCAGGGGCAGCATGCATGGATGCCTCTGAGGCTGCCTAATCGCACCATTATGCCAAAATTATGGGCAACAGCATGGCCATGACAGAGTGACAGAATGAAGCTAGATAGCATCTAAAACATGCAATAATTGACCCTGACACTATAGGGGACGGCATGCAGAGGCAGCGGCAGCAGGCTAGAGAGTGGCATGGCGACATACCCTAAATGGACTCAGGCTTCAAACCAATGGGTGGCAGAGAGGAACCAAAGGAGGTGAGCAAGAAGCGCTCAAATAATATCGGTACATGATAAAAGTTTGCCAGTATATTTTGTGGATTACACAGCAGGGTGGCGACAAAGTTAACATGGAAGCCATGAAAACAACCCAAAATTCTGCCTGACACAGCTCGTTTGATAAGGGGACCATGTATGGAGGCAGTGAACTAGTAGTAGATTAAAGGTGCTGCAGTTAAAACTATGTTAGTTGGATCTTGGCATGGAGCTGGCGCTCCGCTGCCAGGCGAGCTTTCGCCAATCCAAGCCCCTGTCTCAGGGTCAGACTCGGTCCCAGCCTCCACCAAGTTAACCCAATGTGCCGTCAGCGATATACAGTGGCCCTGCCCGGCAGCACTCGTCCACGTGTCCGTGGTCAGGTGGACCTTGTCAGAAACGGCGTTGGTCAGGGCACGGATGATGTTGTCTGACACGTGCTGGTGCAGGGCTGGGACGGCACATCGGGAAAAGTAGTGGCGGCTGGGGACCGAATACCGAGGGGCGGCCGCCGCCATGAGGTTGCGAAAGGCCTCGGTCTCTACTAGCCTATAGGGCAGCATGTCCAGGCTAAGCAATCTGGAGATGTGGACATTAAGGGCTTGGGCGTGCGGGTGGGTTGCACTATATTTGCGTTTCCGCTCCAGCGTCTGGGGTATGGAGAGCTGAACGCTGGTGGATGCTGTGGAGGATCGTGGAGGCGACGATGGGGTTTTTGTGCCAGGGTCCTGGGCAGGGGGCTGACTAGCAGCTGACACAGGGGAAGGAGCAGTGGTGTGCACGGCCGGAGGTGAACGGGCTTGTTGCCACTGAGTGGGGTGCTTAGCATTCATATGCCTGCGCATACTGGTGGTAGTTAAGCTAGTAGTGGTGGAACCCCTGCTGAGCCTGGTTTGGCAAATGTTGCACACCACAGTCCGTCGGTCATCCGGTGTTTCCTTAAAGAACCTCCACACTTCTGAAGATCTAGCCCTCGCCGCAAGAGCCCTCACCACGGGAGCTTCACTAGTTGACAGTGGCGCTGATGCACCAGCTCTGGCCCTGCCTCTCCGTCTGGCCCCACCACTGCCTCTTCCAACCTGTTCAGGTCGAGGACTCTCCTCCGTCTCAGAAGCACTGTGTTCACCCGGCCTCTCAACCCAGCTTGGGTCTGTCACCTCATCATCCTCCGATCCCTCAGTCTGCTCCCCCCTCGGACTTCCTGCCCTGACAACAACTTCCCCACTGTCTGACAACCGTGTCTCCTCATCGTCGGACACCTCTTTACACACTTCCACTACGTCAAGAAGGTCATCATCACCCACAGACTGTGACTGGTGGAAAACCTGGGCATCGGAAAATTGCTCAGCAGCAACCGGACAAGTGGTTTGTGACTGTGGGAAGGGTCCAGAAAACAGTTCCTCAGAGTATGCCGGTTCAAATGCCAAATTTTCCTGGGAGGGGGCAGACTGGGGGGGAGGAGGCTGAGGTGCAGGAGCTGGAGGAGTGGCGATTTCGGTGACATGGGTGGACTGCGTGGAAGACTGACTGGTGGTGGACAAATTGCTCGAAGCATTGTCAGCAATCCACGACATCACCTGTTCGCACTGTTCTGGCCTCAACAGTGCTCTACCACGAGTCCCAGTAACTTCAGACATGAACCTAGGGAGTGTAGCTCTGCGGCGTTCCCCTGCTCCCTCATAAGCAGGTGGTGTCTCACCCTGGCCAGGACCACGGCCTCTGACCCCTGCAGTAGTTGGACGCCCACGTCCCCGCCCTCGTCCTCTACCCCTAGCCCTCGGGTTAAACATTTTGAAAATGAAAGTTATAACTTTAATTTTTTTTTTTACTTTTTTTTTGTGTTTTTTTTTTTTTTGTGTTTTTTAGTTTTTAAAACCAAACGATGCTATCCTATTGCTATGGCTATTTTCTAGCCAACTATGAAAGCACACTGCTATGCCAGATGAGATGACGCTGAGTTATGAAAAAATAAACGTAAAATAAAAAGAAACTGGCAGACTGTGCCTAATTGAAATCAAACCCCTAATAAATTTTCCCACTTTGGTGTTTGAGGTGGATATGTGTGTCACTAAGAGCTAAACACAACGGTAGCAAGTCCCCCTGCAAATTCCTCACAATATGGTACTAGCTGCAAATAAAAAAAAAGTCAGACTCGGTCCCAGCCTCCACCAAGTTAACCCAATGTGCCGTCAGCGATATATAGTGGCCCTGCCCGGCAGCACTCGTCCACGTGTCCGTGGTCAGGTGGACCTTGTCAGAAACGGCGTTGGTCAGGGCACGGATGATGTTGTCTGACACGTGCTGGTGCAGGGCTGGGACGGCACATCGGGAAAAGTAGTGGCGGCTGGGGACCGAATACCGAGGGGCGGCCGCCGCCATGAGGTTGCGAAAGGCCTCGGTCTCTACTAGCCTATAGGGCAGCATCTCCAGGCTAAGCAATCTGGAGATGTGCACATTAAGGGCTTGGGCGTGCGGGTGGGTTGCACTATATTTGCGTTTCCGCTCCAGCGTCTGGGGTATGGAGAGCTGAACGCTGGTGGATGCTGTGGAGGATCATGGAGGCGACGATGGGGTTTTTGTGGCAGGGTCCTGGGCAGGGGGCTGACTATCAGCTGACACAGGGGAAGGAGCAGTGGTGTGCACGGCCGGAGGTGAACGTAGGTGGTACTATCTTCTTTGACTCCCATTTAGGGAGTCTTTAGTTTCTTTTTTTTTTTTTTTTTTTATTTCGACGTTACAACCTACTGACTAGGAAAAGGTTGGCCGTCATGTGACCACTATAGCCAGCCATTAGCTGTCAGCAGTATGAAAAAGTAAAAGAGTGTCCAGGTTTGTAAATGTTTAGTACTTTTGGCACCATTTAATCCCTGCAGTCTTCTGTTGGTGGATAAAGGTTAGCTTTGAATCACGTCGATTGACCACTCGACAGACTAAAAACTGCACAACTGTATTGGCACGGAACATGCAAATGTCAATATGAACGATCACACCAATGACCTCATTTACTGACAGCTGGATCGGCAGTGATGGGGAGACACCTCTTTATATTATGGACTGGATACTCTTGATCTTTTATAGTTGCCGCCAGGTAAATCTCACACACATAGATCCAAGATGGGTCCGTGATTGCCAGGAGCAGAGAATGACAGATGGGGGCAGGACATTTGCCGCTGATTGGTAGTCTGGGCCTGCGTACAAGCCTGCAAATGGCTGGTCATGGTGAGTCGTTTGAGAGGAAGGCTCATGGGTCCCACAACAAGTCCAAGTACTGGAACAGGAGAGCTGGGGCCAGAACATGTGCCGCACGCGGAACTTTGCACAATGTCAATTCTACTGCTGAAACTCATCTCATAGACAGTCGAAACATGATAAACTACGAGCGAATAGAGCAAATGGTGGTGAAAAAAGGGGGAAAGCCAGAGTGCAGTATATGGCACACACTAACATAATACCCCAGACAAGTGACGGGACGAACAGACCAGAAGCATCTTTATACCATCTTTGCATTAGATAATATAAAAGAGAAGATACAACCAACCTCATTTTCACAGGGTGAAAAATGTGTCAAAAACTAATGCAATGTCTAAACAGTTGCAATACACTGAAAGCCAATGAGGGTTGGGCTATCAAAGGTGAGCTTGACAGGGTACAGATAATCATCAAGTGTAAAAGGTTACAATCCGGGCAACCCAGGTGTTTACCCTACTAAACTGGAACCCCTGTTTCAGCACGAGTTATTCTAAACACGACATAACGGTCTGAATATTATATAAAAATCCTTCAAATAAATCTGACTGTGGCATATTCGCATATTACTTAGGCAAGAGGCTGAGATGAGGGCTAAACAATAGCTTCGGGATCGAACAGTCGTTATGTACGAGACAAAACTTTTACCCGAGGACTCGATTGCTCGTCTCGAATGGAGGGCAACACCAGGCGGGATGTGAACAAATCATGGGAGTAACTCAGCATAAGTGTTTCACGGGGAAACAAGGCTACTGCACAGGAAAGCTTGGCAAAACAAACCTGGGAACCCTCAGAAAAAGGATGGTAAACAAAACACACCGGAAATGGAGCCAGGTGAAGACAGTCAGGAGGTGGCTGATGAACATGAGGATGCCTCTGAGGCTGCCTAATCGCACCATTATGCCCAAAATTATGGGAACAACGCATGGCCATGACAGAGTGACAGAATGAAGCTAGTATAGGCATCTAAAAACGCATATGGGGGGTAAATCTTGTGAAAAAACCAACTGACTATAGGGGACGTCATGACAGAGGCAGCGCGCAGGCTGCCTAAGAGTGGCAGTGGCAATACCCTAATGGAACTCAGTTCAAACAATGGTGTGCAGAGAGACACCAAAAGAGGGGACAAGAACGCTCCAAAAATTAAATCGGTCATGAAAACAGTGTTCCATATATTTTTGGATACAACAGCGGATTTGGCGACAAGGTTAAAAATGACGCCATGAAAACACCCAAAATTCGTCCTGACAAGCACCATGCGTTTGATAAGGGCAGACCAATGTATGGAGGCAGTTGAACTATATAGATTAAAGGTGCTGCAGTTAAAAATTGTTAGTTGGATCTTGGCTATGGTATTGGCGCTCCGCGCCAGCGAGCTTTCGCCAATGTCCAAGTCCCCTGTGCTCTAGGCTAACTCCCCAACACAGCAATTTCTAAGAACCTTTTGATAAGATCAAGTGTAGTAGACGTTACTTATAAGTTTAGGATATGCCCGGGTGAGGGGAATTTTAAAACAAGTGCGAAGAAGCGCTGTAAATAATATCGGTAAATGTATAAAAGTTTGCATAGTTATTTGGGATTACACAGCGGTGGCGACAAAGTTAACAAGTTGTATGTGGAATGCCGCTATATAGTTTTGGGCGGGGTGCCTTTTATCCTAGGCCTCAGCGCGTTTGAGACCGCCTGCTGTCTTAGCGACTGGCAACTGACTGGCTGTGCCTAGGGGATTACACGACTGATGGCGCCATGCCCAACCGGATCAGTATCGGAGAGGAGGAGGTGAGGAGGGTTGGAGGGAGTATAAAGTAGTCCGTTATTAGACCTGTACCGTAGTTTCGTGTCCCGCAATTCTCCTGTCGTCAGATATTACATGCAGCATTCCCGGTGCTCAGGACTCTCCCAGATTGCCCAAGTTTAAGTGTCTGTATGCCGTCTTTAAAGTTGGTATATGGCGGGTGAGGGAATGTAAACAGATGCGCAAGAGCGGCTGATGCGCATGGGAGCTGGCTCCCCTGCGGTTGCGAGCTTTCGCCAATCAAGCCCCTGTCTCTAGTCTCCCCAAACAAGCACTTCTAAAACCTTTGTATAAGATCAGGGTAGTGAGACGTTTAAAGTTTAGTGGAAATATGCAGGGTGGTGGGGAATGGAAACAATGCGCAAGAAGGTCTGAAATAATACTGGTAAATATAAAAGTTTGGCCAGTATCATTTTGTGGATACCAACACAGCGGTGGCACAAAGTAGCAACTTGATGTGGAATCCACTGAAAACAACCCAAATTTCTTCTGCATGACACACCGCGTTGTATAAAGGACGAGGGTATGGAGTGCAGCTATAGGACGACTTTGAGATGGTAGCAATGGAGGACAAGTGTGGGAGGCTGCTATGGAGACTTTAATTTGGATATGTGCCTGGATTTGGCAAGTCCACAAATTTTTTCAAACAGTAGGAGCAGGATAGGTGCCCTCAAGTTTAAAATGATAGATTGAGGCGTGTTGTGGCAGGTCCAAAAATTTTCAAACCAGAGGAGCAGTGTAGGTGCCCTCCAAAAAATGGATAGATTGAGGCCTGTATGTGGCACTCTCAAAAATGTTTAACACAAGGACCGGGTAGGTGGCCCTCCAGAAAAATTGAATCGATTGAGTGCCGTAGTGGCACCCGACAAATTGTATTTGTAAAACTGAGGAACCCCGGTCGGTGGCCCTCAGAAAAATTAAATGATAAAGTCTATTATCAAGAGCCAGTGGGCCGTGTCAAAAATAGCCAGTTTCCTCGCATTCTTAACTGTACAAAGGGGAGAGAGAGGACAATGAAGGAGGAGGAGGAGTGATCCAATTATTCAGGTTGAGCTTCCTTCACCTGGTGGAGATTGGAAATTATGAGAAATCCAGGCTTTATTCATCTAATAAGGCTCAGACCTGTCGCGTCTTCAGTGACAGGCGTGTACGTTATCGGTGATGATGCCACCAGCTGCACTGAAACCCGCCTCGGACAAGAACGCAGCGGCAGGGAGGCAAGAACCTCCAAGGCGTACAGCGCCAGTTTCGTGCCACATGTCCAGCTTTGCAAACCCAGTAGTTGTAGGGAGCTGTGTGATCATTTAGGACGATGTGTATGGTCAGCTACGTACCCCCACCATCTTTCTGTAAAGATCAGCCCTCTCTGCCGAGACTGGGGACAGGTGGACAGTGTCTTGTGCGGGTGACATCAAGCTGGCAAAAAGCCTTGATAAAGCGTACCCTTGCAGTGCTGGGACAAGCTGCCTGCTCACCTACTCTCCCTCGCTACTTGTCCCGCAGAACTACGCACTCTGCCGCTAGCGCTGTCAGAAGGGAATACTGTTTCAGCTGTGAACCAGGGCTGCTGGTATTCAGCATTCTCACACTCCTTTTCCTCTGCAGGGATGAGAGTGGAAGATTTGCTTGTACCGTGGGTCCAGGAGAGTGAACACCCAGTAATCGGTGCTGGAATAAATTCTTAACGCGAGGGTCACGGGATAGGCAGCCTAGACATGAAATCTGCCATATGCGCCAGAGTACCAAACGCGTAAGAATTCACCCCCTCACTGGCCTGACTGTCCATTTCCCCCTCCAACTCTCCAACTCCTCTATTTCTGCCCATACGCTGAACAGTGAAGGACTCAACAATGGTCCCCTCTTGTGTCTCGCCAACATTCTCCTCCTCTTCCTCCTCATCCTCCTCCACCTCCACCTCCATCCGAATGCGCTGAAAACAGACACTAAGGGTGCTTTGGCTATCAACAAGGGAATCATTCTTCCCCCGTCTCTCTGTGACGAGCGCAAGCTTCCGACTTCATGCTGATCAGAGAGTTTTTCAACAGACCAAGCAGCGGGATGGTGAGGCTGATGATGGCGGCATCGCCACTGACCATCTGTGTTGACTCACTCAAAGTTACTCAGGCACCTGACAATTCAGACATCCACGTCATCCTCATGTGTAACTTGAGGAAGCTGACTGACCTGACTACACAGTTCTGGTGGAAGTTGACATCTGGCAGTCTACAATGCTCGGCGTGCTGGTGAAACTCTGTGATAACATGTCAGTGTTGATTCCACCTCGGGGCAGTCGCACAACAGTCGGTGAGCGGGCGTTGGAGGCGCGCTGCGCTGCGCCTGAGAGCTGGCATCATCTGTGCTGGACTTCCTGAAAGCGCACAGATCGCGCCACCTTCGTGAGCAAATCTGACAGATTGGGGTATTTCTTGAGAAACGCTGAACTATCAGATTAACACATGGGCCAGGCATGGGCACATGTGTGCAGTCTGCTGAGTTTGCAGAGCCAGCCACCAGGTTACGGCCGTTGTCCAACACACAACCATGCCGGCTTCAGTTCACGCGTGCCAGCCACAGATCAGTCTGCGCCGTGATGCCCTATAGCTCTTGGGCGGTGTGCCTTTATCGACTAGGGCTCAGCAGTTTGAGCACCGCCTGCTGTCGCTTAGCACGGCACTGGCTGTGCCTAGAGCTAACCGACTGATGGCGCCGTGCCCAAGGATGGTAGTTCGGAAGGAGGAGGTGGAGGAGGGGTGGGAGGAGGAGGAGGCATAGTATGGCCTGAAAACACCTGGACCGAGGTAGGCCCCCAATCCTCGGCGTCGGCAGTATATGACCAGCAGGGTCAGACTCGGTCCCAGCCCCACCAAGTTAACCAATGTGCCGTCAGGCATATGTGGCATGCCCGGCAGCAGCATCGTCCACGTGTCCGTTGGTCAGGTGGACCTTGTCAGAAACGGCGTTGGTAGGGGCACGGGTGATGTTGTCTGAACGTGCTGGTGCAGGGCTGGGACGGACACGGAGAAAAGTAGTGGCGGCTGGGGACCGAATACCGAGGGGCGCCGCCGCCATGAGGTTGCGAAAGGCCTCGGTCACTACTAGCCCATAGGGCAGCATCTCCAGGCTAAGCAATCTGAGATGTGCACATTAAGGGCTTGGGCGACGGGTGGGTGCACTATATTTTGCGTTTCCGCTCCAGCGTCTGGGGTATGGAGAGCTGAACGCTGGTGGATGCTGGAGGATCATGGAGGCGACGATGGGGTTTTTTGTGGCAGGTCCTGGCGGGGGCTGACTATCAGCTGACACAGGGCGAGGACAGTGGTGTGCAACGGCCGGAGGTGACGGGCTGTTTGCCACTGAGGGGGGGGTGTTTAGCATTCATATGCCTGGCATACTGGTGTAGTTAAGCTAGTAGTGGTGGAACCCCTGCTGAGGCCTGGTTTGGCAAATGTTGCACACCACAGTCCATCGGTCATCCGGTGTTTCTTAAAGAACTCCAGACTTCTGAAGATCTAGCCTCGCAGCAAGAGCCCTCGCACGGGAGCTTCATAGTTGGCACATTTGGCGCTGATGCACCAGCTCTGGCCAGCATCTCCGTCTGGCACCCACCACTGCCCTCCTTTCCAACCTGGTTCTGTCAGACTCTCCCTCCGTCTCAGAGGCACTGTGTTCACCGGCCTCGTCAACCCAGCTTGGGTCTGCACTCATCATCCTCCGATCTCTCAGTCGATCTCCCCCCTCGAGACTTCCTGCCCTGACACAACTTCCCCACTGTCTGACAACGTGTCTCCTCATCGTCGGACACCTCTTACCACACTTCCCACTACTCAAGAAGGTCATCATCACCCACAGACTGTGACGGTGGAAACCTGGCATCGGAAAATTGCTCAGCAGCAACCGGACAAGGTTTGTGATTGTGGGAGAGGTCCAGAAACAGTTCCTCAGAGTGATGCCGGTTCAAATGCAAATTTTCCTGGAGGGGCAGACTCGGGGGGGAGGAGGCTGAGGTGCGGAGCTGGAGGCGAGTTGCCGATTTCGGTGACATGGGGGGACTGCGTGGAAGACCTGACTGGTGGTGGACAAATTGTCGAAGCATTGTCAGCATCCACGACTCACTGTTGCCACGTTCTGCCTCAACAGTGCTCTACCGACAGCCCAAGTAACTTCAGACATGAACCTAGGGAGTGTAGCTCTGCGGGGTTCCCTGCTCCCTCATAAGCAGGGTGTGTCTCACCCGGCAGAGACCACGGCCTCTGACCCTGCAGTAGTTGGAAGCCCACGTCCCCTCCCCGCTCGTCCCACCTAGCCCTCGGGTTAAACATTTTTAAAATGAGAGTTATAGTTTAATTTTTTTTAATTTTTTGTGTGTGTTTTTTTTTTTTTTTTGTGTTTGAGTTGTTTTAAAACCAAACAATGCTATCCTATGCTGCATGGCTATTTTCTAGCGCAACAACACAGCGGTCGCAAGTCTCACTACAAATTGCTCACAATGGCTAGGTAGATGCACTGCAGCAAGTCACGCCCCAGCAGATCAACAGAAATCAAATATATAAACGCTACGTAGGCGTAAGCCGTTTGGTTCTCCTATGGCTATTTTCTAGCCAAGTATGAAAGCACACTACTATGCCAGATAGATGACGCTGAGTTATTAAACAAATAAACGTAAAATATAAAAGGACAAATGGCAGACTGTGCTAATTGAAATCCAACCCCTACTAAATTTTCCCACTTCGGTCTTTGCAAGGATATGTGCGTCACAAGCGCAAAACACAGCGGTCGCAAGTCTCACTACAAATTGCTCACAATGGCTAGTAGATGCACTGCAGCAAGTACGCCACCAGCAGATCAACCAGAAATCAAATATATAGAACGCTCTGTAGGCGTAAGCCGTTTGTGTCTCCTATGGCTATTTTCTAGCCAAGGATGAAAGCACACTACTATGCCAGATGAGATGACGCTGAGTATAACAAATAAAACGTAAAATAAAAAAGGACAAATGGCAGACTGTGCCTA